>BQNB010039079.1:0-48307 GCA_026074375.1 Tanacetum coccineum | reverse complement strand
ATTGACACATGACTCGGAAAATACATACTTTACACTTTAAGCAACTAGCAACTTATAAATGGACATAATTTAACAGGGTAGGCTAAGGTGTAAAGGTGTAACAAAATAAATAGTTGGTGTAATTCCTAAAGGATTGGCTCTATTAGTTTTTAAAGTGGTATCTTACTCTTAAGATGAGAGTTAACAAAGGGTTTATACGGGGTTTAACTAACCAGTGTAGTTAGTTAATAAAACATTATGTATAGGCTTTTTAGGTGTAATCCTAAAAATTTACCAATTTAAAAAAGTTACTCCATCTAAATCCATAGTACTCATTATTATGGTCTTTAATAGATATACCAAGCCAAGTTCTAAAGTCTACAACATCACCGACACATATTTTGTGGAATTTGGGTAAACAAGTGGAAACCGATAAGGTTACATCCTCATAATATCTAACAAGGGTTATTGTGTGCGGGTTATGTATCAAGTAATTTCACAAAATTATGCTTGAAAAAAATTAAATTTGAGCATAATTTAAGCATTTTAGTGTGAAAAATAGGACAAGTATCATTCTAATTCCCATCCCCCACTTGAATTATACAACGTCCTTGTTGAATAGATAAAACATTAAAAACAGGAATTAAAAGAGTTAGAATGAGAAACTTCCCTGATATTTAGCTCGATAGATTCTCCATGTTGAGTTTATGAGCAAGGATGTGTCGAACAGCCATCTTGAGTTTTCAAGACTCCAACACATCCATATTTCCAGATCGTAGATTCTCTACCAACATTGTCGATTTCTTTTCTGCGAGGTCATGTGCAAATTATAGGAAAAACATGCAAATCCTATCACCTACGGTTAATTTAAACATAACTAAATACTAAATATGGGTCAGTCTGTTGAATACGCCGTATCATGTGCATGAATACGCCGTATTGACAAAACTGACAATAATGTTTAAAGTGCATAAAAATAAAGGACTGATAACGTCCAGACAATCAATACGCCGTATGGTATGAAGTGGATACGCCGTATTGATGTTTGGGAAGACAGACTCGATAAAATAAATAACAATTCGGGTTGTCTCCCGGGGAGCACTTTTCTTTCAGCTAGTCTTTAAGTTAGACTTTTTCCTTCATTTATTTCATTCCATCTGATGCACGCTTATGTGCCTGCGTATGAGCCATTCTTCCATCTTCGCATCTCGGACATATTCGGGACCTAAGTTCAAGACTACCTTGTAGAAACTCTTGAGCTTTTGGTACGAGTGCGATATTTCATTCATCTTATCCTCTTCACTCACCTTTAGTAATGGCGGGATCTTGTTGCATTGTTCATTAGTGTGGCATTTAAACCTCGGATGTGATCGCACCGTTTGGTAAGTAACCTCTTCATTACCATTGTAAATGGTAATTATCCTATTAAACTGTTTTGCATTAATCCTAACTTCTCTTAAAAATGGTTCACCAAAAATAACATAGCCCATTCCTTTATCACGATAAGCATCCATATCTTCTAAAACTAAAAAAATCTGTTAAGCTAGAAAAAGTTCCAACAAAGATAGGTATGTTCATTAAGGCTCCAACTACTTTATTTCCCGTGTATTCCAATTTATCCTTGATTATAAAATTATGAAACTTTTTGGACATTACATTGACGTACAAGATAGGGAAAAAATTAGCGTGTAAAAATTCAAAACCTTCCATACAAGAGAACTTCAAGTTATAGGCACAATCAATACATATATTCTTATCATAGTCGCAATCACTAGGATATCTAAAAAAATTTCTAACCATTCTAGCATCATTCCTAGCTCTAAATTCCTCAACTACCTCACCTTCCTCAATGGTGGGCATCAAATCATCAACTTGATCTCTTCTAAGATATAATGATAAGATCGTTTAGTTCTATGTAATCCTCAAAGAAAGGGTCTAATGATCTATTCAACACCAAAGTCTCTCCCATTAGCTTAGCTTCTAAATCAATTTCCATTCTTTCTCTTAAGCTTAGCATGTAGACCCTCTTAATTAAACTACTAGCAGGTTTAATACTTTTGAAACTTATTTTCTCTTCCCTAACTCTTAAAGTTATCTTTCTTTTGAAAACATCAATCTTAGCACGGGTGGTAGACAAGAATAGCCTTCCGAGCATCAAGCGTACTTTGATATCCTCAGGCATATCAAGAATTATAAAATCTATGGGGAAAACAAATTTACTAATACCTACTAGCACGTTTTCAACAATTCTTTTTGGATATTTCACAGTCCTATCTGCTAATTCAACTGTTAACTTAGTGTAAGCTCATTCGCCTAATCCTAAGTTAAGGTAGGTTGAGAGAGGCATAACACTAACATTAGCTCCTAAGTCAGCAACGACATTATCAAAGCAAGCATTATTAATAAATCAAGGTAAAGTGAAACTCCCTGGGTCTTTCTCCTTTCTGGGTATGGAATTATTGATATATAAAGCTTTAAAGTAAGCTTCTGAGAATTGTGGTCATATGATCCCTTCTTTTCTTTACAGTAGTAACCATTCAAATGACTTGGAAATGGAATTGTCATTTGTTTTATCTCGTACATTAGTGTACGGTTATGTCCAGTAGATACGGCGTATTGGGCGGATCCCATACGGCGTATTGGGCGGATCTCATACGACGTATCAGATATGAATCAGCTTCAATAATAGTTGAGATTGACTTGACATGGTCTCTCTGGTTAGTTTTAGTTGAGCTCGGTAAACTTCCAAATCCTCTTTCCTGTAGGACCTTGCACATTTGCCCTATTTGGATCTCCAAAGTTTTAATTGATGCTCCTTGGTTCCTTATGGCAGCATCCGTTGAAGCTCAGATCTCGTTGATCTGATTGGAGTTCTCCTCATGTCTTTTTGCCAATTCACTCATAAACTTGCTTAGGGTTTCTTCCATAGATTGCCTTCGTTCTTAGTATAAAGGATTCGCGTTGTTCCTTTGGTAGAATCTCGAAGCTGTTTCTCTGTATCCCCCTCCTTGAAAAGGTGCACCAAATTATGTGTAGTAAGCTTCTTCTAGGGTTTTCCATTCTTCCTTGAGTGGATAATCTTTGGTGTAGTGGGTACCTTTACATTGTTCACATCCTACTTGAGCGGCATAAACTTTTTCATTTACTTCCTTGATTTCTCTTCCAAGATTGTTGTGTTGTGCTTGTATAGCTGCTAATCTATCAGAAGTTTAAGTACTTCTGGTCCTTGATGTTCCATTGTGTCATTTTTGAGAGTATTCAGCCATTTCTTGGATGGCCACTTTCACATAAGCAGCAGTCTTTGATGGTATGGCTCCTCTTGAATCAAGAATTTGTCTAGTTGGAACATCCAATCCATTATAGAACAAGACTACCTCTTGCATTTCTGTTAAATAGTGTTGAGGACACTTCATCAAGAGTTCTTTAAATCGCTCCTAAGCTTGATAGAGGTTTTCATCTGGTTCTTGCTAAAAGTTGTTGATCTCCTCCATTTTCTTTGTAGTACGAGCAGGTGGGCAATATTTACTTAGAAACTTTATCTTGAGATCTTCCTAAGTTGTAATCGAACCATATGGTTTGTTTCTTAGCCAACGACTTGTGGCTCTAGTTATAGACATATGGAAGGCTCTAAGCATCACTTGGTCTATAGTAATATTAGGGATGTGGAATAAATCCATGATCTCAAGAACTTTCTCAATATGTTCATTCGCATCTTCATGATCCAAACCACTAAAGTTGTTATCACGTAGTTCCTTAAGAAATTAGCCTTTTAATTCAAACCTATCCTTGTCCTCGATCTTAGGCCTAGCAACTCCCAATCCATAGTCGACTCAAGTTTTGCTCATGTATTGTTCCATAGTTTCTGCCATTGTATCCGTAACTTCTTCTTCCGAATATTCTTATTGGTCAGAAAATAGATCAAAATCAGGCGATCTTGATTCGTCAAGACTTAGTGTCTTGAAAGCGAAAACCCATATATGTTACTGTCAGATAGTCAATATGTTGTATTCAATGGAACTGAATATGCCGTATTAATCTTTTGGAATGAATACGCTGTATTAGAAGGAAAGTTGGATACGCCGTATCCAATGAAAGTAAATACTCCGTATCGGTTTATCGAACAGAACAATGTATTATGAAAACAATTAAATGCGCAAAAAATTAAACACACAAATATACAAGAAAATATACATAATTATACACTAATCTAAATTACATTAATCCTAAGGGTTAGATCTAATCTAATTCTAAAAACCAAAATATTAAATAACAATCAAGATTAATTCTCACTCCCCGGCAACGGCGCTAAAAGCTTGATGTGTTGTAGTTAGGGGTGTGATTTGTGATTCAAGTTTTAAATATATATTTTGCCGACTTAAACAAAAACAACACTTTAACGAGTAGTGTACCTGGTCGGTAGGAGTTTCATGGTATGTAGGGTGTCGATCACTAAGAGCGAGGAACACTTTCAATTAATCAATACTTTGGTTTTTCTAATCTAAGTTAGTCTAATCTATGCTAAACCTATGCTAAACCTATGTTAATCCTAAATCTAATGGATAAGGGGAGGTTTTCAGTCTGAGAGACTGGCACAGGTTTAGTGGTGACTAAAACCAATTCAAGACACTAAAACACATGCAAGCAAATTAACAGAAGATAAAACCAATTCAAGGCCATGGTGCTTAATGGCTCTTTATATACTAGTAGTCCACTGTCCGAGTCCTTACTAATGGAATAAGAACGTACTCATTCATACCAAGGTCATCTTATGGCTCAACTAAGCTCACTAACATAAAGGCAAGGATAGGTCAATATTTGTGATCCTATGAAACTAGATATATAAATTGCAATATGGAGAGCTATCCCAAACTCTTAGCCTATGCCCAAACAACTCCGAAGTTGCATTGCATTAAATATGTAGGACTAGACCCAGTTGAATGATAGGTCGCATACAAAAGCACGTAAACAAGTATAAATTTATAAACATAAACAAGCAATCAACAATAAATTAAGAAATTAGGATAAATAAACCAAACATTAAGATCTTCATAACAATGCTAATACCCAAATGTATTAGCCTTCAAACATCATAATTAATACAGAAGTAATGATTTAGCCAAGGTAAACTAACCGAGTTAACGAATGATACCATAAACTAAGCGATTACAAGAGTATAAGAAATTAAACATTGTCTCCTATGGAATTAATCGCGTTGATCGACCTCTTCTGCACTTTTTCTCCTCTGAAAATCGACTTTTATGGTTTAGGTATTAAGAATATGATTTACCACACCTAAAACTCGTTTTTGAGTTTTCTATTTATAGGGTCCGGAGTCGGTTCGATACGGCGTATCCAAAGTCTTGGA
Source organism: Tanacetum coccineum (assembly GCA_026074375.1). Classification (NCBI taxonomy): domain Eukaryota; kingdom Viridiplantae; phylum Streptophyta; class Magnoliopsida; order Asterales; family Asteraceae; genus Tanacetum; species Tanacetum coccineum. The sequence goes on along the minus strand of BQNB010039079.1, from coordinate 42,963 downwards.
TACGGTGTATCAGGGGTTTCTTAGAGTAGGGACCACATTTGATATCTTTTAAAATATTTTATTCCTATATAGCTTGAATACGGCAGATTGCCTTTCTTGGATACGGCATATTGGATCTTATTCCTTTCATGGTCTTTGGTGAGTGCAGGCACATATACACCATATCCTCCTTGATGGATACGGCGTTTTGTTATCAGAACAGTAATCTTCAAAATATCTTTGTTTAAGCTCCAGATTATGTGCCTTTTAGTTAACTCTCACCAAGTACTCCATAATTACTGCAATTCTCAAATATAAACGATTAAGTAACAATTCTTTGCAATAATTATACAAAATGGGTTAATTATATGGGATAAATGATGCTATAAAATCGACGTTTTGATCCTAATCCTTGATCGATTCCTTAGGTTGTCTAAAGTTAAATTACCTTGGATAAATCCAAAATAACTTATTGTAGAAACTTTTTATGTATACTAAAGTGTATGCGGAATCTACACCTTAATACCTAGAAGTATAATGAATAAAACACTAATTGTGAATGAACAAAGATATAACCAAATGCTCCAATATTATTAGATAAATAATACGAGTACTCTTCACTAGTACTAGGGTTTACAACCTTGAAGCTTTTCTAAATCGACTTGATAACTACGAAAATTCGTATACTTGTATCTCAACTAATGCCTTAGAGCGTCCTTTTATAGGCTAAGGAGTCCTAGTCGGCTTACAATACATTCCTTAGATATCATAATCTTTTCTAAACATAAACGTAATCTCTTAAACAATTATATTATACATATCTTGTACAAAAATATCTCAATACGTATCTTCACAAGTATTCTTGTTCTATAAACAATCTTTATCTCTTTAAACCGTCTTTATCCTCTTGAAAGTAGTAAGTCTTCTAGTAGTTATAATCCAGCAGCATAAACTTTTTGTACCAGCAACACTAATAAACATAAGCAGTAGTAACATTAGTACTAGCAGTATTAATATGTACTTACAGTAGTAACATGTACTAGCAGTCTTAACATTACTACTAGCAGCACTAACTACTTAACTTATACTTCTGTCTTCAACTCTGAGCAGTCTTAACTTTAACTAACAGCAGTAACTTTATACTACCAGTACTAAATTATACTAACAGTAGTAACTAGAAGTGGTAACTTTATACTACCAGTACTAACTACTTAGCATAATTTCCGTGTAACTAAATACTGATGTGTCGTTGTGTGGTGTATATTTTATTGATTTAAGTTTTAAATTTATATTTTTCTGACTAACCAAAAAACATACTTTAAACGGCAGTGTACCCTGATCTGTAGTAGTTTCCATGGTAAGTAGAGATGACGAACACTATTGAAGCGAGGTTTAAAATCTAAATCAATTTAATTAATATATTGGTTATCTAATCTATGTTAATTCTATTCTATTCTAAACCTATTTCAGTCCTAATCCTAATTCTAACTGGAAAAGGGGGTTTTTAGCCTGAGAGACTGGTACGATTTGGTTGGTGACTATAATCAATTCAAGCACTTTAACCCACACGAGCTAATAAATAAAAGATAAAAGAGTGATCGAGCCAAATATAAGAAAAACTGTAAATAACCTTTATTAATCCGATTAGAAAGTTGGTTTGTTATTAAATGCAGTGATTTCTTCTCAGACAGAGGTGGCATATCATTCTTAAGACTTAGGGTTACATCATCCTACAAACCTATGACACATTAATTTGACATAATTAAAGCCTCCGTATAAAGCATCCTTATTTTCTGATTATAATCTATCTAGGATAAAGCAATGTGATCTTGTTAAACCCTAAGCCTCGATAGAGACTTTAACCCACTACCGCTTAAGGGTCCTTTATACACTAGTAAGTCCTCATTGTCCAACTATCAATGGAATTCAGAATGTTACTTGTTGAATTATCTAGGTCACCTGCTAGTCAACAAAATCAATAAACCGTTGGCAATATCCAATTAACTAGTTAAGCCTAAAGCATACCCTAGACACAGATTTAAAAGGACAATATTTGTGATCCTATGATTCTAGATGTATAAATTACTATATGGAGAGCTATCCAAGACTCTAGATCTACTTGGTCTGTATCACTAGATCCAGTTGAATGATAGGGTCACATACAAAGCGCGTAAACAAGTATATTATAAACATAAACAAGCATTCAATGATAAATCAAAATCGAGATAAACAATATCAAACATTCAGATCTTTATAAATAATGCTAATACCCAAAGGTATTAGCCTTCAAACGTCATAATAAATACAAGAGCAATTATTTAGCCAAGGTAAACTAACCGAGTTAACGAATGATACCAAAAACTGACGGTTATTAAGTAGTAATTACTCGTTGTCTCCTAGGAATGAAAACGTTCTCCACCCAATCTGCACTTTTTTCTTCTACAAATGACTTATAATGTTTAGAGTATCGAGAATATGATATAGCACCCTTAAAAAGCACGATTTGTGAGTTTTCTATTTATAAGGTCTGGAAGTCGGTTCGATACGGCGTATCTAAGGATTGGATACGGCGTATTAGGGATTTCTTAGAGTAGGGACCACGCTTGATATCTTCTGGAATATTATATTCATTCCATATTTCCAATACGGCGTATTGGTCTTCTGGATACGGCGTATTAAGCTTTATTCTTCTGTGGTCTTTGGTGAGTGCATGCATGCATGCACAGATACGTCGTATCTTCCTTGATGGATACGACGTATTGGTCTTTATTATAGTAATCTTCAAAATATCTTCATTTAAGCTCCAGAATACGCGCCTTTTGCTAACTTTCATCAATTACTCCATAATTACTGTAATTCTCAAATATAAACAATTAAGTAGCAATTCTTTGCAATAACTATATAAAATGGGTTAATAACATAGGATAAATGATGCTATAAAATAAACGTTATTTGATGTCATCAAATATCTCCCCACTTAAATCGTACTTGTCCTCAAGTAGCCTTTAGAAGTTTATAAAAATGTATCCCTAAGGATATTTTCTGTTAAAGCATTTATTTGATCTATTACAAGTACACAACCAAACACCTCACGAAATAGGAAGAAGAAAACACTCAAATCACTTAACTAATCTATGTGGTAACATGTAACTGATTCGCTCAATTGCTTGGTCGTGGCAAGTATTCTATCATAAGCTTGGAAATGATACACATCTTCAACGCTAAAGCTAAGGAGTAACAAGTTTATAAAGGTAAATATGTGTTTTTTTGTATGGAAAGGCTTATGTGTTGACATTCTAGCAATCTGTTCACCAGAATTACCCAAGCTCCAAAAAGGCATTGAAAGCACACAATACATGGCCGTACGACAGAATATACATGTTTGTTCGATCACAACCTCATTCGAATTTAAACCAACAGTTAGTATGAAGAATATATAGAGTAAGGAACCATCTAACTGTCACCAAAAAGTCCGTACAACCAACAAGGTACGAGAACATGCATACATGGTCGTAACGATAAAATATACATGGGGGCCCCCCCAATGTTCGTATAAATCCTCATCGCGAAAAAACTAGTGCAAATCCTTATGTGAGTAGGGAAGTAAATTATTGTTAAATAAAAATCAAGAACAAATAGATTAAGCCTAAAGTACAAGTTGCTAGACACTTTTTTCCCAACCGTTACCATGATAAAGACACAACTATTTACAATGTCTTGATCATCGATTAAAAACAACAACCTAAGTTGGCGTTCCCGTAACGGTCAACTTCCCAATCATCCCAAACTTTACATACTCAAGCAAGTTACGTGGCGCATATAATCCACTTTGTACAATACTCTACAACATTAGACTTCAATCGTGTCAACGAATAATCGAATCCTTCGAGGAATCTTCTTAGTTGCAAACGATTATCTTCAAACTTTCTTTCTCTCTCTTTTTTTTGTTGTATTTTTCTCATTTTTTAAAATTTTTTTAACAAACATTCAAATCTCGATGTAGTTTCACCATCTTCACGATCATAATAATTCCGGATAATTCCTTCGATAGTTTCCTTCGTTATTTCGGATTCACCATGTATTAAGATTGGTATAAAATCAAACATGATTTTTGACCACTATGTGGGAAAACTAGAAGGGGGGAAGAATAGTTAACACACCTATCTTTTTAACTTAAGGATTTTAAAGTGTTTTGTAAAAAATTTTAGATATTGAATTTAATGTAATTCATACTTGCAACACTATGAACTATTGACTAATCTATCACAATTGATATGATAGTGTGAGGAAATAATGTAAGACAAGAGATAAGAGTAAGAACAATCAAACCACAACGCGAAGATTTATAGTGGTTCGGTAACGAGCACCTCTTCACCCCACTCCACCCCCCGAGCACCTAACTCTCGAAAGAGGTTTTCTTCATATGGTCAACAAGCTCCTTTATGGCGGAGAAAACTGTACACAACATTGCTTACACCGATTTACCACACAAAGCTAAATGTCGAGATCTAATCTTAGCTAGAACCAATCTATCACAACACGACTTCACTACTTGTTTACAACTTCACAACTTCTTCATAACTTCACATCTTCTTTACAACTTCACAACTTCTTCACAACTTCACAACTTCACAACTTCTTCACAACTTCACAACTTCTTCACAACTTCACAACTTCTTCATAACTTCAAGACTTCACTTCACCATACAATTAAAAAAAAGAAAAAAAAAAAAAAAAAAATAAAAAAATTATCACAACTATCTAACACTACTTGGTAAGATCACCATAATCTAACTATACTTACAAAGATCGCCAAGATCAAGCTACTACACACAAATACAAGATATACAATTGATTTACAAATAGGTGATATGGATGCAACAAGATTGCGATATACACTTGAGGTGTAATACTTCTTCACTTGATGATGAAAGTATTCTTCTTTTGCACTTGAGGAATTGAGCCTTGGATCACTTGGAAACAAAGCTTTATGATTAAATGATCAAAGGATTTTAGAGATGATATGTGGGCTGTTTTGAGCAGAAAGAATGAGTGCAAAAGGTGAGAAAATTGTGGGGAAAAGTCCAGTATTTATAGGACAAACTAGGGGAGCGTCTACCTAGGGGCGGTCCCCTTAAATAGGTAGGCGGTCCCCTTAATTTTAAGGGGGTCGGTTCCGATTAATTAAGGGGGTCCGCCCAAGACCTGGGCTTCCTAGTTGTCTTTTGTGTAGGGGAATTCTGAGCGATTCTAGCGTTTTTAGGTCCGATATTTTAATTCAAAATGTTTATTTTGAATAAAAACATTTCTTTTAAATTGAAGAAAATTTTTTGTAAAGGTTACAACATTTTAAAAAAGTTTGAGTTGGAATAAAAATTTTTCTTTGATCATAAAAATGCATAAAGCATTTTATTTATTCATACCTTAGTTGATTTATTGTTTGAAAGGAAGTTTAAACTACTATTACTTTTTACGTTGAACGTTTTTATAATTTTGTAATTTTTCAAAAACGTAAAGATGTGAAAAAATATTAGAAATGTTTTTATAGGCATTATATATTATCAACAATCTCCCACTTTATTTGATGAAATACAGAAATTTAAACTCATTAAATGTAAATTTAATTTTAAACAAGTATTTATGTTTCATGTCATTTCTCCCCTTGTTTGTAGAATAAAAAGACATCGTCGAGAATTACTAGTTAAATCAACGGAATAAATGTTCCCCCTTGATGTGTGTTCCCCCTCATTCAAGGGTACCAAGGAATCGAGCTATGGTTTCTTGGCTACAAAAACAAGTTAGAATAATACAAATATTTCTAACATGCAGCAAGAAGGAAGGAAAAATGTGACAAGTGCAAGCAAGCATCAAAGCAAAAGATACTTCATTCATTTAGGGACAATGTTGTGGAACAACACACAAGCATACATAAAAGAAAAACAAATATTTTTTAGAAGCAAATTAATACGTAAGAAAAATCCCTAAGTAGCATAGAAGATTTTTGACTTGCTTGCTATACAAAAGGTTTGAAGACGATTATTGAAGGCAAAATATAAGATTAATTGGTTGGAGTAGTTTAGTAGCGTTAGGAGTTGTTGAGGGATAATTCTCTTTGAGAACTCTAGGAGGGGATGAGTCGAGTGAGGAGAATCACTCCAAATGATATCCTCAACTTAATCAAAAATTATTTTAGAAGAAGATGCAAACAATGCAATAACCCAACCATGGGTCACCTTGGTTAATGTTTGAAGGGTGTGGTGTAGGTTGGAGAGTAAGTTGATGGGAAATGTTGTCTTGTGGTTGAGATAGATAGATGGCTAAGGAGGTTGATATGTCATTGATGTTGACCAATGTCATCAACGTAGCATTCTCTACTTGGAGATAAAGGTGGTGTGTGTTGAGATAGGATAGTGTTACTTTTGAGGTGGGAGCATGAGCAAAATGTGAGTTGATAGTGAGATAAATGGAAAAAAAAAAAGTTGGGAGGATGTGAACACTTGATGGTGATGTGGAGTGTCCTTAATGTAAGGATTTGGTAAAGCGTGATTGGAATGATTTGTTTTTTCTAAGATATGTTCAAGATGAGGAGTGAGTGGTTTGTATTGGGAAGTTGTATTTAGCATATTTGCTGTGTTTCAAATGGTTTGGTTTCTTCCTGTCCAAATGGTTTCACTACTTATTTTTGACACCCTTGCTGGTTTTGGATGAGGTTTTGTTAGGAGATGTACATTGTTGAAGAGATGATGTGATGATGAAGATGAATGAGGAAGTATTTATAGTGGAGAAAGTTTAAATTAGGACAAATGAATTTCAAATAATTAAATCAAGAAATGTTTGTGAATTTAAGAACACAGTAGCTAATTCTATGGGAGTTTTGGTTAAAAAGAAAAGGACAAAATATTGTTTCCCCATGTTTGGCCTATGACCGGTCCCCTTAAAATTAAGGGCCGCCCCTTTATGAATTAAGGGTCCGCCTACTGGGATTTCCAGAATTATCCCAAATTCGATATTTCCTCAAAATTTTTATGTGGGGTTTCTGTTTTGGAGTGGTTAGTTTCAGCAAGTCAATCCTTTTTATGCAATAAGTTTATATCATATAACATTTAAACATTCAACATTGTATATATATATCTGACAAGAAAGTAGACAAAAACTATTTCACAATTTTAGCATATACTCATATATGAATTGAGAACCAAAAAAAATGAAATAATATATAAATTAGTAATAAAGGAATATGATGCATAAAGAATTTTCTTGTCAAGAGGGCTAAGTTAAGAATGAACTAAACTTATGTGCAAGTACTAGTGTGTGCCTAAATGCGACAAATGTGGAGTAGCGATTATTTTGACACTAAGACATGCAAAACCTAAGAAATAATCCAAATGCTCCTTGATTTAATTTTGTTCAACCAAGATTGTCGAAAAATATATATTAGATTATATACTTTTGACAACAAGTAAGAGAACATTATGCATATGTGAAAAATGTTTTTAGCATATCTCAACAATATATGAAACTTGATTTTTATGTGCTCCTAGTTGTGAGAAGAATTTTTTTTAGAAAATAATAGATTGGGACTATTGTATATATGTATAATGAGATATGCATTTAAATAGAAGAATTAGTAGAAGTTTGTTTATAAACTTTTCCCAATCTTGTGTTTTTGTGTAAAATAGAAACCTAGACACAAAGAGAAAAAAAAATTTGTCAGTGGGTGGTCCCCTTAAAGTCTGGGCGGTCCCCTTAAAATTAAGGGGGCCGCCCTTTATGATTTAAGGGGGCCACCCCCTGTTTGAAAAAAAAATTCCCAGAATTTTTGTCAAATAATTCTTTGATGATTATCATTTCTTTATTATGCCAAAAGCTTAATCAATTTGTTCCATCATTCCTAGACCTAGACGTAAGTAGTTAAAAGGCTCACATTTAAGTGGTTTAGTTAGGATATCGGCTATGTTGTCTTCCGATGTAACATTTTCTATAGTGATATTTCCTTTTTGAACATTATCGCGAAGGAAGTGATGACGAATCTCAATGTGTTTTGTTTCCGTATGATGTTGAACGGGATTCTTACTTAAGTCTATAGCCCCCTTTTTTTACACACATTATTGAATGTCCGTCATACCTAACATCATAGTCTATGAGAGCTTGTTTCATCCATAGGGATTGTTGACATGCCTTTCCGGCGCTTACATATTTCGCTTCGGTTGTGGGGATGGCAAGAGCGATTTGCTTCTTCAAAAACCAAGATGTTAGACAACATCCCATAAACGTGCAAACAGCACTAGTGCTCTTGCCGAATCCGCATACACTATTGTTTCTATGCCAGATCCCTTAGGATATCATAATCCTAAATGCGTAGTACCTTTAAGTATCAGAAGATGACGTTTAACCGCTTATAGGTGAGAGGTTTTAGAATCTCTCTTGAAAGCGGGCACAAAAGGCAAACACTAAACATGATATCGGGTCTACTTGTCGTTAAGTATAATAAACTACCTATCATGCCTCTATATTTGGTATTATCTACGGACTCACCTTCTTCGTCTCTCGTGAGTTTGTTTTCCGTAGACATAGGGGTTTTTATTGGCTTAGAGTCTTCTAGTTGTTTTATTTGTAATCCTAAGAAGAAATTTAATTCTTCCATCATACTCATTTCAAACTCATCATGCATGATATTGGAAAAGTCATCATACATTTCTTGACAAGTTGATCCGAATATAATGTCATCAACATATATTTGGACAATAATGATATTGGAGTCTTTCTTTTTAGTGAAGAGTGTGGTATCTACCATTCCCATGGAGTAATTATGTTTAATAAGAAAGGCTTTTAATCGATCATACCAAACTTTTGGAGCTTGTTTTAGACCATAAAGAGCTTTCTTAAGTTTGTAGACATAATTAGGTTTTGCAAAGTCAATGAATCCCGAAGGTTGTGCCACGTAAACCTCCTCATTGATAAAACCGTTAAGGAATGCACTTTTCACATACATTTGGTATAACTTAAAGTATAGTGCGCAAGCATAAGCTAACAATATTCTTATGGCTTCTATTCTAGCTACGGGTGCATATGTTTCATCATAATCAATTCCTTCTTGTTGATTATATCCTTGGGTAACTAACCTAGCCTTGTTTCTAGTTAGGACTCCATTTTTATCAAGTTTATTTCTATATACCCATTTTGTTCCTATAATGGTCATATCCATGGGATTTGGGACTAGTTCCCAAACATCATTTGTTTTAAATTGGTTTAGTTCCTCTTGCATGGCTATCATCACGCCAAATTTCATCTTTAAATGCTATCATTTATATTTTTTAGGTCTATTGTTGAAATAAGCAAAAGAAATTAGTTTTGTCTTGAGCTTGCGACCTAAGAGTTCTTTGATTTTAGATTACCACTAACGTTCTTAGGATGAGTTTTTATAGATTCTTTAATAATTACAATTTAGATCAGTTTTTCTAATGAGATGTCTTCAAGATCATTGCTATAGGTTTTGTTTTACAAACCTTAATAGCTTCTTCTTTGCCTAGCTCATCAAACTTTCTTAAATGTTGATAGTTTTTAGCGGGGAGGAATTTTTATAGAAAGTTACATTCAAAACGACTCTTTAACTTTCATTGTTTTTGGTTTGTTAAGTATTATGTCAGGTTACTATTTTGCGAATATCCTAAGGAAAACACCTTCGTAATGACTTAGGTCAAACTTTGGTGAGTAATCCTTTGTAATTAAGAACAAAGCATTTACTTCCGAATACTCTAAAATAGTTAAGTTTGGGTTTCCTACCATCTTAAAACACGTATGTAGTTATTCCTAAAATACTTCTAATTGAAACTCATAAATTTATTTAGGTTGATGTTCGACCATATTACACAATCCAATATTTTTGAGGAAATGTATTGATCGTTTAACATGGTTCTACTCATTTCTTTGTAAGTGCATATTTCCCTTTTCTACTATGCCCATTTGATTGTGGAGTACGAGGAGCGGAAAAATTGTGAGATATACCATTCAAATCACAATAGTTTCCGAATTATACTTCATTATCAAATTCCCAACCATGATCCATTCTAATTGATTCAATGGAACATCCTAATTTGTTTTGGATCATTTTGCTAAATACTTCGAATTTTTCAAAGGCCTTGGTTTTATTTGCTAAAAATATAGTCCATGTTAATCGAGAATAGTCATCTACGATTCCTAAGGTATAACGATTTCCTCTATAGCTTCGTATGGCGGAAGGGCCAAACAAATCTATGTGAAGTAGTTCTAGGCATCTAGTTGTTAAAACTATATTTTTTATATAGAGTCACTTGTGACTTGTAATGAGCTTGTTCCTAATTTTGCAGAGCATCACAAAAATGTTGGTCGTATTTAAGTTTAGTAGTTTTTTAACATAATTCTTTGATGCTACAAGATTGGATTAATTGCATATTACGTAACCTAATCTCCTATGCCATAGTGTGGAGTTTTCGTCTAATGTTGCAAGGCATATTTTTTCTTCCGGTTTATTTCCTAGTTTCATTACATATATTCCTCCTTTCCTAATTCCTTTGCCTATAACTTTTTCGTCTTTGATTATTTTGCTATCGTGTTCGGTAAATATTACTTTGCATTTGTTATCACATATTTGACCTACACTAAGCAAGTTATATGTTAAGTTATCTACGTACTCAACATTTTCAATTATTTGAGAGTCTTGAGAAATCGTACATTTGCCTATGATTTTACCGCGCAAGTTGCTCCTAAAGATTACGTTTCCTCTGTTGTATGCTTTGTATGAAGAGAACAACTTTTGATTACCGGTCATATGTTTTTGAGAGCATCCAACTACTTTAATCCACCTCATCGGGTTTCCAAGTTTACTCCTAAAGCATATTTACATCGGGCGCTGAGCTATAATGAAAAGTTTCATCATTAGTCTTTCCTACTTCACTTCTCATTGTCCCCAAGGATCCATGCTCCATCCCATAATAAATTCACTTAGATCATTGTTCTTTTGGCGGCTTTGAAACCTTCTCCAATGAGGTGATTTTGGATCACCACATCTACAACAATTTTCGTTCGACCATTTACCATAACCATCATATTTTCTACTTCTTTGGAATGTTCTTCTATCGCCTCGTGGTTGTCTTACAAATCGTCATCGTCTCTTGAAGAATTTCTTGAATTCTTTTACGGCCATAGCATACACTTCGTCTTTACTATCAGAGCGTGAGCTATCTCTATCACTTACTTCCTTTTTTACCTTTAATACAAGAGATCTACTTTGTTCTTTCTTTCCTTTGACCGTTTGGAAATCTTTCTTTATTACTTCCATCATAAACTTACAAGTTTCCAATAAGTCGTCAAGAGTAAGGTAGTTAGATTATTTATTCTTCAAATCGCCATGACTTTCGCGCGCCATTTTGGCCGAATGCCCTAAAGAAACTTCCTAACACATTCTTGCAAAACAAACCTTCATCAAGTGCTTTTAGACTAGTTAATAAATGTTAAAATAGGAAGAGCATTATCTATTGAATCCTCTATCAGGAATCGTGAATATGTTCATATTGTTGAAAAAGAAGACTATTTTTAGCTTTGACCTTGATTATTACCTTGATGAGTGATTATAAAGGCTCCCAAAATTCTTGGCGGTTTGACACATAAAATTTCTTTCTTATTCTTTACTGGCAAAGCATTATAAATTACCATTTTAGCTTCTTTTAATTTTTTTGCAAGTTTCTTTTTTAAGACCGTAACGTTTTGTTTATGAAAAAGGTACAACTCATCTTTTTAGTTTCAGAATATTTGAAAGGGAGGAAAAATCACCATCGGTAATAACATGCCAAAGGTCTAGATCTTTTGATTTCACATAAGTTTCGAATCTATTTTTCCAATAAATAAATCCATCACTTTCAAATAGTGGTGGTCTATACATTGATTGCACTTCTAAATATTTTTCCGATTTCATAGATCGATTCATGTTTTAAAATACAATTTAAATTTTAAAATCATGTTTTAACTGGCTTGATATACCAATTGTGGAAAACTAGAAGGTGGGTTGAATAGTTTACACCGCTTTTTAACTTAAGTTTTAAAAAGTGTTTGTAAAAAATTATAGATTCGAATTTATGTGATTCAATACTTGCACAATAGAAATCGAAAAGCTTATCACAACTATTGGATATGATAGTGGTGAGGAAATAATGTAAGACAAGATATAAGAGTAAGAAACAATCAAACCACAACGCGGAGGATTAAAGTGGTTCGGTAACGAAAGCACCTCTTCACCCTACTGCACACTCCCTGAGAACCTAACTCGAGAGTTTTCTTCACTATGTCAACAAGCTCCCTTATGGCGAAGAAAACCGTACACAACGTTGCTTACACCGATTTACGAAACAAAGCTAAATGTCGAGTTCTAATCTTAGCTAGAACTAATCTATCACAACACGACTTCACTACTTGTTCACAACTTCACAACTTCTTCACAACTTTACAACTTCTTCACAACTTCAAGACTTCACTTCACTACACTATTTATATCACAACTATCTAACACTACTTGGTAAAATCACCACGATCTAACTATACTTACAAAGATCGCCAAGATCAAGCTACTACACTTAAATACAAGATATACAATTGATTTACAAATATGTGATATGGATGCAATAAGATTGCAATATACACTTGAGGTGTAATACTTCTTCACTTGATGATGAAAGTATTCTTCTCTTGCACTTGAGGAATTGAGCTTAGATCACTTGGAAACAAAACTTTATGTATAAATGATCAAAGGATTTTAGAGAGGATATGTGGGTTGTTTTAAGCAGAAAGAATGAGTGCAAAAGGTGAGAAAATTGTGGGGAAAAGTTTAGTATTTATACGACAAACTAGGGGAGCGTCTACCTAGGGCCGGTCCCCTTAAATAGGTTGGCGGTCCCCTTACTTTAAAGGGAGTCGGCCGTGTATTTATGGGGGGCCGCCCTAGACTGGGGCTTCCCTAGTTTGTCTTTTGTGTAGGGGGAATTTTTTGGAGCTTTTCTAGCCGTTTTAGGTCCGAAAATTTGAATTTCAAAATGTTTATTTTGAATAAAACATTTCTTTTAATTGTAGAAAATGTTTTGTAATGTTTATAAAATATTTACAACATTTTATAAAAGTGTGAGGTTGAATAAAAATTTCCTTTGATCATAAAATGCATTATACATTTATTTATTCAACCTTTAAGTGAGGTAATTGATGAAAAGAGAGTTATACTACTAATTACTTGTTTACGTTTAATTTTACGTTGAACGTTTTTATATTTTGTGATTTTCAAAATGTAAAGATGTGAAAAAGTATTAGTAATGTTTTTAGGCATTATATTTTATCAACATACTAATATACATTCCCATTTGCAATGTGCAAATTTCCAACAACACCAAAGATAGAAAACGACACAAGACTCGGGAAATACAAACTTTACACTTAAGCAACTAGCAACTGTAAATAAACTTAATCTAAACAGGTAGATTAAGGTTTAAGGGTGTAACGAAAAACCAATAGTTTGGTGTAAATTCCAAAAGGATTGGTTCTACGGGTTTTTATTTCTAATGGATCTTCACTCTAAAGATGAGAGTGGAAAAGGTTTAAAACGGGAGGTTACTAACACGGTGTAGATAGTTAATAACAACAAGTAAAGGTATTTGGGTGCAATCTTAAATTTACCAATTTAAAACAAGTTACTACCATTTATATATAGATCTTACTCCATGTTACTAATAAAAATATGAACATGATAATAATTAGTGTTATGATAAATCTATTTAAAATTCACAACATAAGTTTGGACAAAGTAAAAACTATTATATCACCATAGTACTTTATCATTGCTGTCTCGAATAGATTACCATCCAAGTTTCTAAAGTCTCAACATCATCGGCACACGTCATATTTTGTAGAAAATTGAAACATTTTAGAAACGGATAGGCTAGAATCTCAACAATAAATCTAACAAGGGTAATGGTGCAGGTAGTAACATGTAATTTCACAAAAGTATGCTTGAAATTTTTTTAAATTTGAGCATAATTTAAGCATTTTATTGTGAAAATTAGGACAAGTAAACATTCTAATCACCCCTACTGAATTATAACAACAGTCCTCGTTTTTATAAAATAAAACATTAAATACAGGAATTTAAAAAGAATTAGAATGAGAAACTCCCCTGATAATTGCTATGTAGATTCTCCAAGTTGCATTTATGAGCAAGATTGTGTGCTGAAAAGCGTCTGAATCCTACCATGAACAACACACACATAGAATTCCAGAAAATATGCATTCCACCAAATTCATCGATATTTATTTCACGAGTGTCACACCCCCAGACGGGGCCTGGACGGAATACGTGTCCTAAGGCGTGACGTCATCATAATCCGAACACAAGGCACAAGAGAACAACCACTAATGGATGTTTTGAAAATCATAACTCGTTGTATTTAATAAAATTGATAAGTTTTACAAAGTTTAAACTGATACTAAAGAATGAGAAAGCGAAATTTAAAAAGTTGCGGAAGCATAAATTAGTTTTTGAAAAGACAACGAGTATGATAATTTGATATGTCTTGAAAGAGAGAGAAATCATATTGCACGTAACTCCACCATAGCACATTCAAAGAAGCCAAAGCTAAAGCACCTAAGAAAACATGCTAAAACGGTCAACATAAAGATTGAGGGTTGAATTCATGTTTTAAGTAAAACATTTATGAAGGACTCAAAAACTTTAGTGAATACAGCTTCACACAATGTATTGACACAAACATTTAGTAATCAAAACGTTCACCAAAGTAAGAGTGGACCTCACCAGTTAACATTACATCATGTGAACATGTTAAAGGAGATATAACTTCACATACAAGAGCACATGCACTATTATAACGAATAACAACTCGATGAAAAAGTATACTATAGCGCTATAGCACATGACACGAAGCTAAATTAACAGGCATATTATCAAAATCAAGACACATAGAATTCTTGCCCTTAACAGGTGTCCCAAACCAAAGACACCATCAACGCACATCGACATGACATATATCTGTTTGTTTCTTCAGAGCTCGAACAGTGATCGCTAACTCACACCGATTAGTATAATATCCCAATAGATCTATTTATTCACTCGCGCTCCCTCAACCGGTCCTCCGGTCAAGAAATTAACAGTTCATGATAATTCGGGCAGTAGGTAGTGGTTTGTTAAGCAAACTTAGGCAACACGTAAATAGGAGATGGTAACTGAAAACACTTGTGTCCAATGAAGAAATAACCATTTTATTCATAAACAACTTTAAGTACTTAATTCCATAAGTAAAAGAGTGTGATATCAATCAAGTAACCAGGTTTGTAATTAGTGTGTAAACGAGTTTGAAATTCGGTAACGTAAACGAGTTTGTAAACGAGCATGTTTCTCACCCCAAAAGATAATAAAACATTTATTCAAAACGAGTAAAATGTGGGGCTATGAACTCACCTTGATGTTGCAGAGCAACTAGCAGAAATGCAAATAATAAGCACAGCACAAACGGAGAACAGAATGGCTCGACCAAGAAGATGCAGCTTAACTTAACGGCTAAATCCCACTAGTTTAGGATGATGAATTTGGTTTTCCGATGGATCAACGCGACACGTTGATAAGGGATTTGGATTTCGAGTTGGATGAGTTGGTGGTTGGATAAATAGAATAAATCGAAAAACACACGCAAAGTACGTAATATATTCCCCATATATATTACATATGAAAAATGAACAATTATATAATTCATATGGCGAATTACATAATAAAGACAAACAACCAAAAGAATAAGTCGCAATATATAATACTTTACAAGTATTATATAAGAAACGTGATTAAAATAATGGTAATAATATAATTCGACACTTTTTCAAAAGTCACCAATTAAATTAATAAAAAGTTTTTGTGTAAAAGTAAATACACGTTTTAAAGTTACGAATTTGATAAATGACGTTTTTAAAGACTTTACAAAGGTTATAGTTGGGAATTATAAAATAATATTTTATAATTTAGTATTTCGTTACGCGTTTTAAGTAAACTAGTTGTATCGTTCGTAAGAGTATAGTTTTCGTTTGTTGTCGCGTTAGTGTATAATTACATTTTTAAAAATCTTAAAAACTATATAACTTTGTCCATTTATCGGGTTTCTAAAATAATAATATAAACTTTAATGAAAATTAACTAGTAAACAATTTTTAGAAATCACAATATCTTCATTTAAGCTCCATAATGCGCGCCTTTTGCTATCTTTCACCAATTACTTCATAATTACTGCAATACTCAAATATAAACGATTAAGTAACAATTCTTTGCAATAATTATACAAAATGGGTTAATATTGTGGGATAAATGATGCTATAAAATAGACGTTATTTGATGTCATCAAATATCCCCCCACTTGAATCCTACTTGTCCTCAAGTAGCCTTTAGAAGTTTACAAAAATGTATCCCAAAGGATATTTTCTGTTAAAGCATTTATTCGATCTATTACAAGTACACAACCAAACACCCCACGAAGTAGGAAGATGAAAACACTCAAATCACTCAACTAATCTATGTGGTAACATGTAACTAATTCGCTCAATTGCTCGGTCATGATGAGTATTCTATCATAAGCTTGGCAAGGATACACATCTCCACCACTAAATCCAGGAGGGCGACAAAGACCACACATACACACCCGGAACGTAGGGATAGACACATGTAACAGCTCATTCCCACCTTGAAAAAGCTAAAGATTAGGACTAGTAGAGTAATATAGGGCATGAATCTTCTAACTTTCACTAAAAGTCGTAAACCAACGAGGCACCTGAGACATGCACACACACCCGGAACGCCGGGATAGACACACACGCTTAATCACATCCACATTCGAGTAAAACCAATGGCTAATCATCAAGTGAGAGGGAAGTAAATTGATGTTAAATAAAATCAAGAAACAACTAGATTAAGACTAAGATACAAGTTGCTAGACACTTATTTCCCGACCGTTACCATGATAAATACTCAACTATTTACAACATCTTGATCATAGATCAAAAACAACAACCTAAGTTGGCGTTCCCGTAACGGTCAACTTCACAATCATCCCAAAACTTTACATACTCTACAAGGTAAGCGGCGATATCTTCCACTTTGTACAATACTCTACATCGTTGATTTTCTTAGATGTATCAATGAATAATCGATCCTTTATGTAATTCCTTCGGTAATTCTTGAAACGATTATTATCAAACTTTCTCTCTTTTTTTGTATTTTTCTCATTTTTCGATTTTTTTACCAACTATACTTCAAATCTCAGTGTAGTTTCACCATCTTCACTGTAACACCCCAATTTTGATAAATATAGCAGCGGAAGCTAATATCGGATTCACCATTAATTCTGAATGTAGTAAAATCACATGAGCTTTGACTACTAATATACATTCCCTTTTTCATTGTGCAAATTTCTGACCGTCACCAAAGATAGAAAATGACACAAGACTCGGGAAATACAAACTCTACACTTTAAGCAACTAGCAACTGTAAATTAAACTTAATCTAACAGGGTAGGTTAAGGTGTAACGAAGCAAATAGTTGGTGTAATTCCTAAAGGATTGGCTCTACGGGTTGTTCTAATGGATCTTCACTCTAAAGATGAGAGTCAAAAAAGGGTTGAAACGGGAGGTTAACTAACCGGTGTAGTTAGTTAATAAGCAACATGTAAAGGTGATTTAGGTGTAATCCTAAATTTTACCAATTTAAACAAGTTACTCCAATTAAATCCATAATACTTATTATTGTGGTCTCGAATAGATTTACCAAGCCAAGTTCTAAAGTCTATAACATCATCGGCACACTCATATTTTGTAGAATTTGGGTAAACACTTGGAAACGGAAAGGTTAAATCCTCACAATATATAACAAGGGTTATTGTGTGCGGGTTATGTAACATGTAATTTCACAAAAGTATGTTTGATTTTTTTTTAAATTTGAGCATAATTTAAGCATTTTAGTATGAAAAATAGGACAAGTAAATATTCTAATTCCATCCCCTCACTTGAATTATACAACGTCCTCGTTGTATAGATAAAACATTAAATACGGGAATTTAAAAAGAATTAGAATGAGAAACTCCCCTGATATTTGCTCGGTAGATTCTCCAATTTGCGTTTATGAGCGAGATTGTGTGCTCAAAAAGCGTCTGAATCCTAGCATGAACATCATACACACAAAATTCTAGAAAATATGCATTCCACCAACTTCGTCAATATTTCTTTCTCGAGGTCCTGTATAGAATATAAGAAAAACATGTGCATTCCTATCTTGGTACCTACGGTTAATTTTAAACTAAACTAAACAAAATACGGGTCAATTTTGGTGGATATGGTGTATCAGGTTAGTGAATACGCCGTATTCCAGAACTGACAATAATCTTTTTAAAGTGCAATAAAAAATAAAGACTGATAACGTCCAAACAATCAATACGCCGTATGGTATGGAGCGGATAGGCCGTATTGATGTCTGGGAAGACAGACTTGATACAATTAAATTAAATATGGGTTGTCTCCCGAGAAGCACTTTTATTTACAGCAAAGTCTTTAAGTTAGACTTGTCTTCAGCTTCTCTTCACTCGGCTCTAGTCACCATCCATCCTTCGTCCATTATCCAAAAGATTTCTTGGTAAGTTTGGCACGCCTCTTTTCTTGTAATTGTAAAAGTTACTATTTATAGAAAGTTTTCATTTTAGGAAAGTTTTAATTTCTGGACGTTATCAGCATCCCCTAATTTAATCGTTTCTATATCTCCAAAAACGAACTATTGAAACCCTATCGTTTAACCAAAATACTTAGCTTGCAAAATATATATATAAAATGTTGTTATATTTAGAAATGACCAACGACAACGACTTATCATTTTTAGAAAAATTCTTTAAACCTGGTTTGATATAAGAGCTCCACGATATTTTAAAAAACTTATCGACTACCTTAATAAACCTTTCGAGACATTTTTAAACGTCCGTTTTACCCTCATTTAAAACTCGGACCAACAACTATATTTTTATAAATTCACCCATGGACTTGACCCTAAACTTGACCATAACACCGCCATTTTTTTCCCAAACTATCCAAAATTCTTTTACGCCAAAACTATTCGACCAAAACCACTATAATACATAACCTCATTGCCATTTTTGTTGCAACTCACAATTCTCACAACCTCTCAACAAGAATAATTTATATATCCGAAATTATCAAGATCTTTATTAAAATAATTATTCATTTTAATAATTTGAAACTCATAGCACAAACACATGGAGTCGTGAATCAAAAGTATAATAATACACAACAACAATAACTATAACAAACGGTGATGGGATGCGGAGAGTGAGGACATTTCGAGAAATAACATTCCCAGAATAAAGGTCAACGAATAGAAGGAGTTCGTGAGAAAACTTATGCGATAGACGGTGGAATATTGTACGCAGTCGTTAGTTCAGGATGATTTCACATATTATTTCAGCTCAAAAAGTGCACATAAGTCGGTTAGCTCCAACAAACGTCATGATTTTCATAAGGATTTGTAACTGGCAAAGGCAATATTAGAATGAGATAAGATAGTTCATAGAGCAGGTCTTAAGATTTTGTGTGTGGTAAAACACGATCGAGTTTTCGAGATTTATTAAACGGATTCCCGACGATTTATCGGGTTCGAGTTCATACTCATGTCATATCGGTAGTGTTCCTAAATCTTGAGAGTAAGCACTATTCTCCAAATTCTAGGTCGCGTGTCGTGTAGTTCTTCTCATGAGCTTTCAGTTGGTAGTAGCTAGTCCCTAGGTCGATCTTTGAGTAGACGCTACATCCTCGTAGTTGATAAAAAAGATCGTCTATACTAGATAACGGGTAACGGTTAGTTTGTTAAATTCTTGGCTTGTCGGTGTAACATCTGATGATCATCTTCCTTTTGGACGAACATATATCGGCAGGCTCCTCCCGGGTGAGAACTCGGTCTTACAATTCCTTTTGAGTATACGACGTACTACGCCGGAGTCGGTCAACTCTCTTTCTCTCAACACATAACGTGCCTCCGAGTCTCAAGTTATCCCGCTCCAACGTACCAATCCTATCAACAACTCGGTTTACTAGGAACTATCGATGCATCTCCATCACTCCTATTGCTTCAACTTTAGGTCCATCAAAAGTTTTGTCGATACGAGAATCTCATAATTTGCGTGAGTCCAACCCACAAAAAGGTAAGTATATTGAAGGAAATCTCCTAGTCCTCTTGGTTATAACCCAATTAGAGCGATAAGTCCGGTACGTTCTAAATTCTTACAATCCATAATTATCGCGATAAAAGACGTAGGATTTTGGTCTCCCTGGCTCAAGGGTATGGTGTTTCAATATACCAAGGTGAAGAAAATTGCTTAGTTATGATTGCTTACTAATTACAAATAACGTGACCGACATGACTTCATGAATACGCACACTAAAATATTATAAAATAAAGTACAAATATAATCTTCGTTAACAAGTAGGGAAGAGAGACAAAAAATAGAGATGGAGCGTAAGGGTAATTTGACAAATTTTATGGTGACTACTCCCGATAGGCATTGTCTTTTCCTGAATGATCTTAAGGTGATAGGCTATGCATAATTTAGGAACTAACGATAAAATGCTCATTTCGTCAAACTAATGTTATAAAAAAAATCTTATACGGTATAAACGATATAGTTTATACGTATAAACGATATTGTTTATAAAGTAGCAAAAAGTGTCGTGGTAATGAAAACAGGGTTGTTCTATAAGACGCAAGATATTTGTAAGATACGAGAAAAGTTTTTATGAAGGCGATAAACAAAATAGATTACGAGAAAGTTACGTGAGGTTATAATGTAATGGAACAAATGATTTAGGAGTTGTCCAACCCACAATTTATAATAGTGGCAAAGTAATGATTTTAGAAAAGACACGAAAGTAGTTTCCTGAGATGTTGACGACATATTTCATAAATTGACAACGAAATAGTTTATAAATGACAACGAAATAATTCATGAGGTGACATGGAAATAGTTTGTAAGATAACTGCAAAATAATTTATAATAGGGTAGCAAAAGAGTTTATAATTAACCGTAAAATAGGTTATAAAATGAAAACGAGTTAGTTCATTGATTGATAGTCAGATAAGTTATGAGGTAATTTAGTATGGTAATTATAAAATGTTGACAAAACGGTTCATGGAATGATATCAAAATAGTTTTTAGTGTTAAATTAAACAAGAAGCTTCAGCAAACGGTTTGTAAACTGGTGTTAAAAAATAGTTCATAACGCGACAACTAGGTTTATAAGACGACACTAAAATAGTTCATAGGATACCATCCAGTTAGTTAATAACAGTAAGACAGTTTACATAAATATAGCGAGATGGGTTGTAAGACGGTAACAGACTCAAGGAGCAGCTTACATATATTTACTAGAGATGTGAAGTGTAACTGACAAAATTATTATGACACCATTTGAATAAAGGATTTTGGGAAATCCACACAATACACGAAATTCACAGGTAAATACTAGTGCAACACTCTTAGAGATTACAGTCTGAGTTTACTTTGGTTTAACTAAATAGGGAAAAAAAATCTTTCCTTAAACATCAACGTTATCTTTGACGGTGTTAGAGCTCCAACGAGTTTTAACCTCCTAAATACGGTCCGCACGGTTAAGATTTCTAATTTGCCACTATGGCCTCTACGTTGAATATCAAAACGGGTGTCCTATAATTCCTACTCACATGGCCAACACTCTCATAGTTATTGCACTTCACAGTGCATGATCCAGTGTGGTGCAACTTTTGTTTGTTGTGGAAGGGAAATTTTTGCTACTTATGCGTCCTTGAAATTTGGTTTAGCAATGTAAGCTCTCATGGCCTTTTGTTATTTATTTTGTTGTTTGTCATTCCTTACTCCTTGGTTTCGAGCAATTCGACCTAATTTATTTAGTCGCGAGCCATGTGGATTCTTTCCTCATAGACAGTATTAGCTTCAATAGCATTAGCAATTCGTTGGGTTACAATACACTCGATCCTCGTGGAACTCATTCCTTGTTTTGTCGTCGGTATTCACTTCAAAATCGAATGAAGTAAAGAGAATGAAATAAGTCGAATTTCAAAAGTCGTGTTTCCAAAAGTGGGATGAAATAGAGGTGCTTGGGTTAAAGTTTTGAGACGATTAATAGGCATGCTTCCAGAAGTACGAGAAGTAGAGAAATTGGGCGTTAATGGAGATGACTTAGATGTTTCAACAGTATGGGACGAGTGTTCAAAGTCGTCTTCAAAGTCGAATAGTAGGATAACCAGTGGGGTCGGCAGACTGCGACAATTTTCAAAGTTATGCAAAACGATATAATGTAAAGTCATGAAAAGTTTTAAAGACCATCATACTACTCACGATATTTTAGAATAAACGAGACAATTTATGTCACTCACATGTCTTATAGGAAAAGATTTAGAGACCATTGTGTCACTCACAGTGTCTTAGAAATGATTTTGTATTTTTTAGACAAACTTCTACATAACAGGTAGGGAAATATACGTAAGGAAAACGTAACCGCAGAGAAAAGATAAACGCAAGACAAACGTAAGCTCATAGCAAAATAGAGCTCAAGGGCAACAATAACCGCAAGCAACATAAACTCAGGGAATGATAAACGCAGGGCAGAGATAAACCAAAAATGGCTCTGCTCTAAGCAAGATGGATACTCAAATATAGCATAGCAAAAGCAGTATACGGACACAAGAAAGCACGTAAGGAGCCACATATGGGTTATAAGACCAGAACCTAGATATTCTCTCCTAATCAAGTGAATAACCGAATGCTCAGACACAACCTACACTTGTTATGAAGTTATGAAAGACCTCATAAAGGTGTAAGATCACAATCAAAGACAAGTCAAAGATGAATCAAAAGATCACTCCCCCAAATGTACAAGATATCAAATGTCTACGAGCTAAAGACTGAAGTGATTAAGTTTAGTAATTTTAGGGGTGACCTCCCTTAGGGGGAGATTGTTAGATATTAGAAAAAGACTCGGTCATCCCGTATATTTATTGTTTATAATAGCTCGTAGTTTAATAATTAATCGTATGTCTTTCGGTTTTAAGCCGGGTTCTAATACCCGGTATTTTATAAAAACTATATAAGCCTCTTCCAACTTTGGAAGAGGCAAGCTAGTCATTTATTCTTTTCTTATAAAACACATTTTCTCTCACTAGAAAATTTCTCTCATGTGTTTCTCTCTTTAGAAACTAGCCAAGTTCAAGAATCGACCCCGTGTTATAATATAGGATATACCACAGATACTCTTCCTGTTTTTTTAAGAAATCATGGCAGATTGTGGGGGAAGAAATGTGCAAGGCTATTAAAGAGTTCTTCATTACTGGGAAGATACTTGGGGAAATTAATGCAACTTTAATTGCTTTGGTTCCTAAAATAGATACTCCTGAAAAAGTATCTGATTTTAGACCAATAGCATGTTGCAATGTTATTTATAAAATCATAAGCAAAATCCTTACAAACAGAATCAAGAATGGCCTGAGAAAGATTGGTAACATGAACCAAAGTGCTTTCATTCCTGGAAGGCACATTCAGGACAACATTCTTATTGCTCAGGAGCTATTAAAAGGGTATAATAGGAAAAGTGGATCAAGAAGATGTGCAATGAAAATTGATCTACAAAAAGCTTATGATACAATTAGCTGGGACTTTATTAAAGATGTCTTGTCTACTGTTGGATTTCATGATACTATGATCAATTGGATCATGACCTGCATCACTACTACTAAGTTTTCCATTTGTGTTAATGGTGAGATCAAAGGGTACTTTAATAGTGGTAGAGGTCTAAGGCAAGGGGATCCAATTTCACCATATCTTTTTACCTTGGTCATGGAGGTTTTTAATATGATTATGATTAAGAATGTGGAGGAGATAAGCAAATTTAAATACCACCATGGATGTAAGGACCTTAAGCTGACCCATATGTATTTTGCAGATGACTTATTGGTCCTATGTCATGGTGATGCAGAATCATAAAAGTGGTCAAGAAATCAATGGATGAGTTTAGTAGTGTTTCAGGATTATTCTCAAATCTCAATAAGAGCACCATTTTCTTTGGGAATGTTATAGAGGAGGAAAAAACAAATATCCTGCAAATATTGCCTTTCAAGTGTGGAGTGCTCTCTATGAAGTACTTAGGAGTCCCTCTGTTGGCCAAGAGACTTGGAGTATCTGATTGCAAATGTCTTATTGATAATGTAGAAAATAGAATCACTTGCTGGAAGAATAAACATTTATCATATGCAGGAAGAATTCAATTGATAGCTTCTGTTCTGTCTGCAATGCAATAGTACTAGGCTTCAGTTTTTATGCTGCTTGATACTGTTATTAAGGAGTTGGATCAGCTATTTAAGAGATTCTTATGGAATGCTGGTAACTCTGCAAAAGGCAAAGCTAGAGTTGCTTGGTATCTAGTTTGTAGACCCAAAGAACAGGGTGGATTGGGCATTAAACCTATTAAAAAGTGGAATGAAGTCCTCCTAATCAATCAATTGTGGAAGTTAATTGAGAAAAAAGACTGTAGGATCCCGTTTAACACTTCATAACACGAATCAATCACGGATCAAGAACTAGAAATGAGAAAGAGAGGTAAGTTGTTTTAGAGAGAGAAAGAAGAGAGAGAGATGAGAGAAAAAGAGAAAAGATATTTATTAGAAAATGAGAAGAGATATTTTCTAAGAAGAAAAATATATATATATATATATATATACCCCTACACATTTAATGTGACGCGCGAGATATTTAACTAGGACTCGGGCTCGGGTTTTGCTTGGGATTAAACCCGAAACATATACAATATTAGATTAACTATCGAGCCTGATTCCCGATACTTTCCTATTACAACGTTAACTAATTAAAGACCGAAGCTCCATCGTAGAGTGACCGAACTTCCTTGTTCGACTCAATAAATTGAGGCTAACAATCTCCCCCGAAGTGAGGTCTTGAACACGGGAACGAGCTTCCTTTATTGACTCAATAAAATTGAGGCTAACAATCTCCCCCGAAGTGAGTTGACTAATGCACCAGCCGTGTTCAATGGACCTTACTAAACCAGGTGTGTAAAACGTATCTGGACAAGTTTGTATTGTCTTCAGATGTCATTTTGATCTACACCAAAAGTAGAAGGAACATGAAGAACACTTAGGGCGATCTTGAAAGAGCTTAAGAATGGAAGATTACTACGCCAAGTTCTCTCCCCCTAAGTTGTGGAATTCTGGATCTCCAAGGTTATAATTCCGTCGGTACGTGATTGACGTCGAGGTATTCACGTTGACCCTGCCATGATTGAATCTATCAAGATTGGGATCTCCTAAAAACACCAACGGAGATTCGCCAATTTGGGCCTTGTCCGGCTATTATAGAATATTTATACGAAGGGTTTTTCAAAGATCGCCAAGTCAATGACCAAACTAACCCAGAAAGGTGTCAAGTTTGATTGGGGCGATAAACAAGAAGCAGCTTTTCAATTGTTGAAGCAGAAGCTGTGCAGTGCACCAATCCTGGCCTTACCTGAGGGAAGCGAAGATTTCATCGCATACTGCGATGCTTCAAAGAAGGGTTTGGGCGTTGTGTTGATGCAAAGAGAAAAGGTGATTTCTTATGCATCACGCCAGTTAAAAATTCATGAAAAGAACTATATGACTCATGATTTAGAACTTGGGGCAGTAGTGTTCGCTCTAAAAATTTGGAGGCACTATCTGTACGGAACCAAGTGCACGGTGTTCACTGATCACAAAAGTTTACAACACATTCTTGATCAGAAGGAATTAAATATGAGGCAACATCGCTGGTTAGAGTTGCTGAGTGATTACGATTGCAAAATTCGTTATCACCCAGGGAAGGCGAATGTTGTTGCTGATGCTCTGAGCAGGAAGGAACGAGAACCACTAAGGGTTCAGGCCTTAGTGATGACTATTGGCTTGGATCTTCCTAAACAAATCTTGAAAGCTCAGACTGAAGCACGAAAGCCGGAGAACATCAAGAAGGAGGATGTTGGAGGTATATTGGTTGAGAATTTAAAAGATCCGGAGAAACTAAAGTTGGAACCACGTACAGATGGAACTATGTGCTTAAATGGCAGGAGTTGGTTACCATGTTATGGCGACTTAAAGACTGTGATCATGCACGAGTCCCACAAATCTAAATACTCTATTCATCCGGGTTCTGACAAGATGTACCAGGATATGAAGAAATATATTGGAGGCAATATGAAAGTAACATCGCCACCAATGTTAGCAAGGTTTGGCATGGTTGCTAAGGTCAAGGCCGACACATCCATAGAACCATCGGGTTGTTTGCTTACAAACCCGAGTTACCTCAAAATGAAGTGAGACAACATCACGGTGGATTTTGTCACGAAGCTTCCTAAGTCGTCACAAGTTATGTCGCTATTTGGGTGATCGTTGACGACTTTACCAAGTTGCCAATTTTTTATGCCAAATGAGGAAATGGGTCCTATGGATAAACTGGCAAGAATGTACCTAAAGGAGGTAGTCACGAAGCATGGAATACCTGTCTCAATCATCTATGATTGTGACCCTCGGTTCGCATCAAATTTTTGGAGGTCACTTCAGAAGGCTTTGGGTACAAGTTTGGATATGAGTACTGCATATCATCCGCAAACCGACGGACAAAGCGAGAGAACATCCAACTCTCGAGGATATGCTACGTGCTTGCGTAATCGACTTTGGAAATGGTTAGGTTAAACCATTTGCATTAGTCAAGTTTTCATACAATAACAGTTATCATGCTAGCATTAAGGCTACACCGTTTGAAGCACTTTATGGTCAAAAGTGTCGTTCACCCGTGTGTTGGGCGTGGTTGGACAAGTTCAATCACTGGTCTAAATTTTTGCAAGAAACAACGGAAGAGGTGTCATCAGATTAATCAAGGATTCAAACCGATCGCGATCGACAAAAGAGCTACGCTGATTTAAAGCATAAATCGATGGAATTTCAAGTTGGGGATAAGGTTATGCTTAAGGTTTCTCCTTGGAAAGGGGTCTGTTGTTATTGGCAAACGGGGGAAGTTTAACACCTCAAGTATATGTGGACCTTTCATTGTATTGAAAAAGGTTGGAGCTGTTGCTTACAAGCATTGAGCTTCTCAAGGTTGGCAGGGTCCACAATACGTTTCATGTATCCAACTGGAAGAAATGTTATTCTGACGATCCCTTAGTCGTTTCGTTGGAAGGACTCCAAGTGGATGACAAGCTTCATTTTATTGAAGAGCCGGTAGAAATCATGGATCACGAAGTAAAACAGTGAGGCGGTCCGTTTGTCCAGATGTCAAGGTTCGATGGAACTTAGGCGGGGTCTGAGTTTTCACGTTGGAACGTGAAGATAACTTCAGGGAAGAAATATCTCACACCTATTCACCAAGACGCACCATCATCAAGTGCCATGACATAAGCCTTGAGGACAAGGATCATTTAACGGGAGACTATAAACCTCGTGTTTAGGTCATTGTATTGAAATTATGTAATTCACAATTTTATTTTTAGGGTTTTACGCGTTTGCTCTAATCGTAATAGTTAAGCAAAATCGCGTAAACTAAAAAATGATCATTCAATGTCAAACGGGCATTAACGATTAATATTTTACACAGCAATGTTAAATGATTATGATGAGGATAATTATCAATTTGTTCATCTTCTTTTTATTGGTACGTAAAATACTTATGTTTCGCGTAAAATGTGTTGTCGGGCATTCCAGGAAGCACCAAAACCTAACTACGCTTAAATGATACCCACGATTATACCCCAATACATAAAATAATCAGATATCATCTTATATATTATATATATATATTATTTATATATATATTTATTATATATATTTATATATATATATATTATTATATATATTTATGGCCGAATTTTTGAAGGATCGAACCAAGGAATCTTCAAGTTGGTGATAAGGCCCTAAAATTATCTAGTTGATTTCACCCCTGGTTTCCTTGTGCCTTCATCTTCTAGTCCTTGCCACCTTGCATGGCTTCAACTAGACACCATAATATCTCATAATATCTACCAAGTAGTATAAATAGGCATGCAAGGGTCATAGAAAACTCACACAAGACATTTCTTTACAAGAAAATCACAAAAATCAATCTCTTTGTCTCTCTTGCTAACCCACGGCTCAAAACTCATAAAATACTCAATCCATAGCTTGATTTTCTATCATCATACAAGCATTCTCACATCATATTTAAGGTATTCTAAGAAGAATTGAAGGGTTGGTTAAGCTTTGAAGAGGTTTTAACAAGATATTGCAAGATTAGGGTTTTGGTTGAAATTAGGGTTTTCACCTTATATTTTCAAGCCAAGGTTGTTAATCACAAGGGTGTGATTGTTATTCTTTTCTCTACTCATCCACACAAGGTTATTTAAAAGCTTAATCATTTCATAACTAAGATTTTATGTGTTCATATGCTCTATTTAGCTAAATCACCATTTAGGATACTTTTGAATATGTGAAAGGGATTTTTACTTATGATCAATGTTTTGTGAACTTATTTACATGTTATATGGATGCTATTATGATGTTAAAATGGAATTATAACTCTTGTACATACTTGGTTAAGTATAAAAATGAATATGTACAAATTAGGGTTTCTTTTATAAAGTTGTAATTAAAAGTGAGGTTGAGGACTTGTTGTCTTGAACCATGGATATAATATGAACTAATGGACTTTATATATGTAAGACATAAGATATAAATATTGTAAAGTAGTTTTAATAAGGTGTTGAAGCTTAATGGTACAAAAATCAAGCTTAAAACATGCCGTAATCACAAAACTTCAAACTTTCTGTTTTGGTTCGAATTTGGAAGCAACCATATTAGGTTTTATAAACATAGTACATCTCATAAGGATTCCAAAATGATAAGAAACTTGAAAAACGGATTAATAATGAAGAAGATACACTAGTTACGAGTTTACGACGCTAAGTACTTTATAAAACAAATTTTATAAAAGTTACTATTCATGGCAGTAACTTATAATTTGTAAACATTAATAAAATGACAAAACTTTCAATTACGAGAACGTGTTCAAAAGAATCGCTAAAAACAGAGCTATAACGAATAAGATACGACTAAAACGGGTTTTACGTTAATTAAAAGTATAAAAACGATTTTATAGCTATTATGAACAGTGAAAACACTATTCATCACAGAATCTCAAAAACCTAAAAATGCAATATTATGATCACTCGTCTTAATACGAAAGCGTGGGCGTAAGAAACGCGAGAAACGGACTTAAAACGACAAAGTTATGTCATTTTTAACTTAATAAAACAAGGCTAATATAAACGTTTTTTACTTATAATTACGATTTCACTTACACGATTAAAATGGTGATATAGCTATATAGAATATATATGTTATTAGTTTATCGAAGTGCTATATTACTAAGGGAATTTCATAATGAGGGCTTCTCGGATGGCGTATTGACGAGTTGTTGGATTTACGTTTTAAAGTGTACCTATCTCCGATTCACGCATTCATGACCTCTTAAATTATGATAGCCCGAACGATAGTATGAGGATAACTATATAGGATTAAATATTTGGTAGTTGTTAGACAACTTACTTGAATACTGATTCGACCTATAATATCTAGGTTGCATTCGGGCGTTAGCGTGACGCGTTTTTACTTGGGATATTTTATTATCAGTTTACTCACTCAAGGTGAGTTCATAGCCCCCATGTTTGACAATAATGATTACAAAGTTTGGGGTGAGAAACAAGCATTGTTTTTAACAAATTGGACGCAAGTGTACATTTATATTCATGATTACTGTTTGCCTAAGTAGCGATAACCCACTATGCCATGATATCAGAACTGTCAATTACTGGAATTTGACGCGAATGAATTATAGATAATCTATTTGGGATTGACCTCCCCGTTCGAGTATGTGACTAGCTATCACTAGAAACGAACGTATATCATGTCGGAATACTGGATGTTATGGTTGAACACATCACGGGCAATTAGGCAATATTTATATATTGTATCAATATGTCGAGCGTTCTGTCACGAGCTTGAGCAAACGTAATTGGGGGGCATATTGTGATTCCAGCATCTGTTTGCATAATCACTGGGAAAAGTCTTGCGGCCTGCATATCATTTTTACATAAACCTATGCAATTCACCAACTTATTTGACGTGTTTTTTAAATGCAATGTTTTTCAGGAGGTCATTAAGCACGAGGTGCGAAGGATACATTGGTGGTTATATTTTGAAGTCATGCATTAAAGATTTAGTCGCATTACATTTTGTATATCTGTTATGGGCTGGAAATCTTTGTAATAATAACAAGTAAACAAGTAAAGCTTCGGGCTTTTGTAACACATACTTTATTAAAAATTAAAAAAAAAAATAAAAAAAAAATATAAAAAAAAAATAAAATAAAAAAAAAAAAATCCAATGTATCAGTTTTAAACGACTTTTTGGTCGTTCTTATATTATCTTGTGTTATTGATCTGAGAAGTAACACGCCCCGGACCCTTATTCCGCTGCGACCCAATTTGGGGGTGTTACAGATTGGTATCAAGAGCCAATGTTATAGAGAACCAGGTCAAATGTTTTTGCTGGACTATAACCGTTTTCAAACATTGCATTCATACAAAGGGGTTTTCACGGGACATACATACACTAATTGTGCATTAGTCGGTTAGGCTAGATGCATGCATGATTGATATTCATGATTGAAATACTTGTTTATATATAAATTGTCATAATAACTAAAAGAGTCTTAAAAATAGCTTACTTATAAGCTAATTTTGATTTCAATTATTAATTTCAGTCAGATTCTGAGCATTCTATAGTTACATACACATCAGTATCCTTTCCAGTTGAGGACGATTCAGACATTGGTTCACCAGGAGTCGATGGACCACCCATTATGCCAGAGGACCCATATGCTTACATAATGGCTGCTTATGAGGTTCCACCATCGCCTGACTACATACCTGGCCCCGAGGTTCCACCATCGCCTGACTACATACCTGGCCCCGAGGAGCCGCAGTCACCTCCCCCACTGGACTTTGTTCCTGAGCCGATGTACCCTGAGTACATACCACAGGAGGATGAGATACTCCCGGCCGAGGAGCAGCCACTACCTGCTGCTGCCTACTAGTAGCCTCAACCCACTGCAGATTCACCAGATATGGTTCTCAGAGTCCCCAGAGGAGGACGATGAGGATCCCGAGGAGGATCCAGCTGACTACCCTGCTGATAGGGATGATGATGATGATGATGATGAGGACGAGGACGAGGATGAGGAAGAGGAGGAGGAGCACCCAGCTCCGGCCGACTCTGTCCCACCTGTACACCGTATGACTGCCAGGATATCTATCCGGGATGAGCCATCCATATCACTTCCTCCTAGGGAAGAGGTCGAGAGACTTCTTGCCTTAACCACCCCACCACCATCACCACTTACTCCACTATCATCTCCATTACCACCGATACCATCTCCACCATTACCTATACCATCACCACCACCCGATATCCCTACTCATATCGAGACTCCCGAGAGTTGTTTACCACTTCGGAAGAGGCTACGTTTTGCTTCTCCCACCCCTAGTCATGAGGTCGGGGAAAGTTCAGCAGCCGGTGCTGCTAGGCAGGATAGACCTGCCATAGCAACGGCGACCCTTATCCATAGCGAGGGAGGAACCTTAGGGATTTGCGATATGGGTGATGTCCCTCCTAGATTCGACACGGCTAGGGAGTTAATTAATGCATGACGGATTGCATGGGAGATCTGGTAGCGACCATCGATGAGATTGCACTGACCACCCTAGAGGGGGTCAATCAGAGGGTTACCGATCTTTCTACCATTGTTAAGCAGGAGACTACCATCATGTATGGTATTATGGAGGATGCTCAAGATGACCGGTCTTAACTAAGAGGCCAAGTCACCGTGTTGGTATAGAAAGTCCTATTTCATAGTCGTTTAGCAGTGATGGTAGAGAGAGAGGCTAGGATGGCTCGTGAGGCTTAGGGACTATCCATGGATGCTAGCGACTATGCACGTTCAGATGTTATGTCATTACGTACTACGGTAGTGGCGCAGAGTGCATTGATTTAGAGTCCCCTCAGCAGATCACAAGGAGACAAGGTTGCTTCAGAGTTGTTGGCATCAGACCACAAGAGACAGGTTCAGTTAACTAAGACATTGAGGTTGCTAAAAGGACTACAGACACAGATGGTCGAGCTTCAGAGGCAGCATGGACCCGCAAAAGGTTTGGGCAAGCTGATGCAGCCAGGGAGGTCTGAATAGCATTCCTAGATTTGGTTATGTTTAGCTATGCAATGCACCTGTTAAGTATTATGGTATTCCCAGCTATCAGACTGTATAATCTTTTTTGTTTTGTTTAGCTACCCAGTATAGGTCTTTTGTTCAGGTATTATCTATCTTGTACAACATACTAAGTGTTACGACGGGTATACATCCTAGGCTTAGTATGCTTTAAGTTTTTTCGTTTGTCTTGTAACCTAAGCGTAGTTAATCATCTTGTGTCTTAACCGAACAAAAATGTTTTTTTCCAAGTTATATATGAAATGGACGGATTATGTTATCTATGAAATCGAATTTATATTAAATGAATGTCGATTTGGTTATACTATGGTTAATTTCAATAACAGTTGTACATTTCACTATGTGATGTGATCTCGTTTTTATTTAATGTGTAT
The DNA here is from genome assembly GCA_026074375.1 of Tanacetum coccineum. NCBI lineage: Eukaryota > Viridiplantae > Streptophyta > Magnoliopsida > Asterales > Asteraceae > Tanacetum > Tanacetum coccineum. The sequence goes on along the minus strand of BQNB010039079.1, from coordinate 10,163 downwards.
ATGTTATGTCATAGTTATGATTTTATGAAATCTAACGGGTATTATGTTTTCTTGTGATTTAAAGAAAATGGCACCAAAGAGAAAGACCACGAGGTTAAACCCAGATGCAACACCAACCAAAGTCACAGACAATCATACCACACAATCTGACACCGAATGCCCAAAATTCAGGCAATGATTAAGAAGGCGTTACTAACTGCTTCACTGCACTGGCAGCACGTGATGCAACCAGAAATGGCGATGATAGCCATACTTCTGGAACGGGTGTCAGAAGGCCTGTGCAGGTTGCTCGTGAATGCACCTACCCGGACTTCCTAAAATGCCAACCCTTGAACTTCAAGGGCACTGAGGGAGTTGTCGGACTCACTCAGTGGTTCGAAAAGATGGAGTCTGTTTACAGCATAAGCAACTGCACAGTAGCATGCCAGGTCAAGTTTGCTACATGTACCCTGCAAGGAAATGGCTCCTTACATGGAGGAACTCCCATGTTCAGACTCACTACTCCTGAAGCAGCCCATGCAATGCCCATGGAGGACCACTAAAAAAAGTTGACAAACAAATACTGCCCAAGGGCAAAATAAAAACGAGAAGTTCGAAATGTGGAATTTGAAGGTGAAGGGTACCGATGTGGTAACCTATAGCCAACGTTTCCAAGAACTGGCACTAATGTGCGATCGGATGTTTCCCAGAAGAAATAAGACCAAGTTGAGAAATTGTCGGGTGGCTTGCCCGACAGATCCATGAACCAGTGTGGATGGCAACTAAGAGCCAAAAACTATGCAGGATGCCATTAGTACACCATTGAACACATTGACAAAAAGATCAATCACTGACTTGGGCAGAACGTCTGGCTGACAACAAAAGAAAGTCGGATGGACAACCGCCAGAAATACACCAAAGCAGCTTACCAAACAAGAGCAAACACCTGAAGAGCTTAGCCGCAGGAAAGTGGTGACAGAACCATATGGAGGGCCTAGGACCTCGTGTTCCCAAATGTAACTTAATCACCTATGATGTCCCTTGTGCCCCCAGACCGCCACAATGCAACCGATTTGGTCATATTAGCACGTGACTGCAAGAATCCCCCAAATGCAATCACTGGGGCTATTAGAGGGCTTGTTTTGAATGGGGCTCAAGGGGCATTTCAAGAAGGATTGCCCTAAAATTGAAGAACAACAACAACGGTAATTCAGTCAGAAATGCCAAGGCTCAGGCAAGGTGTAATCCGTGGGCAATGCAGGGGTCAAACCCGGACAACAATGGTCGTTACGGGTACGTTCTCCTAAACTAAACCCGATAGCATCTATTTTATTGATATCGGTGCCCATAGGAGTTTTTGTATCTGCTTGCATTTAGCTCTCAATTGTTATCACTACACGTCCGACTGCATTAGATCCTATTATAATGCGAACTAGCCATAGGCGAATTAGTTAGGTTTAAAACACATATTCCGGGGTTGTACGTTAAACTTCCTGAAATCAATCCTTTCAACATAGACTTAATGCCCGTAAACTCGGAGTTTCGTGACCGTAATAATGGTATAGATTTGGTTGTCAAAGTACGCATGCCGTTATTGGTCTTATGCGAAAAGTCGTTTCGTATATTCCCTTTTGGAGACGAAAATTTAATCGTTTGAGGTGACAGAAGCAGCAATAAACACGGGACCTGATTAAACATCATCTCGTGTACTAAGGCTCAAGAGTATTTAACGAAGGGATGTTACGTATTCTTAGCAAATATCATCGCAACCAAAGACGAAGACAAGTCAAAGGAGAAACGACTTGAAGATGTGCCAAGTTATTCAAGAATTTCCTAAAGTTTTTCCTGAGGACTTGCCGGGTATACCCACCCACTCGACAAGTGGAGTTTCAAATTATTTGGTACCCTGGTGCTTTACACTCCCTTAAGCCAACGGGCACCATATAGATTAGCACCGTCCAAAATGAAGGAGCTAGCGGAGCAACTACAGGAACTTATGGACAAAGGCTTCATAAGACCAAGTTCCTCACCCTGGGGAGCTCCGGTTCTGTTTGTAAAGAAGAAAGATGGTCCTTCCGATGTGGCATCGATTCCAGAATTGAACAAACTGACAGTGGAAGAACCGTTTACACACACTCCCAAGGATCGATGACCTATTCGACCAGCTGCAAGGGTCGAGTATTTATTTCAAAGATCAATCTGAGGTCAGGGTATCAACAGTGAGAGATCGAGAAAAGAACATTCCCAAGACTGGCATTCAAGGACTCGATACGTCCACATATGAATTCCAAGTCATGCCTTTAGGTTTTGAAACTAATGCACCGCCGTGTTCATGGACCTTATGAACCGGGGGTGTAATTCGTATCGGGACCAATTTGTAATGTCTTCATCGATGACATTTTGATCTACTCCAAAAGTAAGAAGGAACATGAAGAACCCTTAGGCAGATCTTGAAAATTGCTTAAGAAGGAAGAAATGTACGCCACTTCTCCTAGTGTAAATCTGGATTTCCAGGTCCAAATCCTCGGTCAGTGATTGACTGTCGAGTATTCACGTTGACCCTTGCCAAGAATGAATCTATCAAATATTGGACGTCTCCTAAAACACCCAACAAAGATTCGCCAATTTTGGGCCTTGCCTGCTATTATAGAAGATTCAATCGCAGGTTTTCAAAATCCGCTAAGACAATGACCAAACTAACCCATAAAGGTGACAATTTGATTGGGCAAATAAACAAGAAGCACTTTTCACTATTGAAGCAGAACTGTGCAGTGCACCAATCCTGGCCTTACCTAAGGGAAGCGAAGATTTCAATCTGCATATACTGCATGCTATCAAAGAAGGGTTTTTTGGGCGGTTGTTGATGCAAAGAGAAAAAGGTGATTGTCTATGCACACGCACGTTAAAAATTCATGAAAAGAACTATACGACTCATGATTTAGAACTTGGGGCAGTAGTGTTCACTCTAAAAATTTAGAGGCACTATCTGTACGGAACCAAGTGCACGGTGTTTACTGATCACAAAAGTTTACAACACATTATTGATCAGAAGGAATTAGATATGAGGCAACGTCGCTGGTTAGAGTTGCTGAGTGATTACGATTGCGAAATTCGTTATCCACCTAGGGAAGGCGAATGTTGTTGCTGATGCTCTGAGCAGAAGGAACGAGAACCACTAAGGGTTCGGAGCTTAGTGAGACAACTATTGGCTTGGATCTTCCTAAACAAATCTTGAAAGCTCAGACTGAAGCACGAAAGCTGGAGAATATTAAGAAGGAGGATGTTGGGGTATATTGGTTGAGAATTCAAAAGATCCAGAGAAACTTAGAACGGAAAAGTTGGAACCACGTGCGGATGGAACTATGTGCTTAAATGGCAGAGTTGTAACCATGTTATGAAGACTAAAGGATTGAAATCATGCACGAGTCCCACAATCTAAATACTCTATACATTCGGTTCTGACAAGATGTACCAGATATAAGAAACTATAAAACTGGAGGCCTAAATATGAAGCCAACATCGCCACCTAATGTTAAAATGTTTTACGTATCTAAGGTCAAGGCAGAACATAAGAGACCATCGGGTTTGTTAAGTACAACCCAGATCCCCAATGGAAGTGGGAACACATCACATGGATTTTGTCACGAAGCTTCCAAGTTCCGTCACAAAGGTTATCGACACTATTAGATGATCGTTACCCGACCTTACAAAGCGCCATTTTATGCCAAATGAGGGAAACGGATCTTATGGATTAAACTAGGCAAGAATGAACCTAAAGGAGGTATCACGAAGCCATGAAATACCAATTCAATTATCTGTGATCGTGACCCTCGGTTCGCATCAAATTTCTGGAAGTCACTTCAGAAGGCTTTGGGTACAAGTTTGGATATGAGTACTGCATATCATCCGCAAACCGACGGACAAAGCGAGAGAACCATCCAAACTCTTGAGGATATGCTACGTGCTTGCGTAATCGACTTTGGAAATGGTTGGGTTAAACATTTGCCATTAGTCGAGTTTTCATACAATAACAGTTATCATGCTAGCATTAAGGCTGCACCGTTTGAAGCACTTTATGGTCAAAAGTGTCGTTCACCCGTGTGTTGGGCCGAGGTTGGACAAGTTCAACTCACTGGTCTAGAATTAGTGCAAGAAACAACGGAGAGGATCATCCAGATCAAACAAAGGATTCAAACCGCTCGCGATCGACAAAAGAGCTACGCCGACTTAAAGCGTAAACCGATGGAGTTTCAAGTTGGAGATAAAGTTATGCTTAAGGTTTCGCCTTGGAAAGGGGTCGTACGTTTTGGCAAACGGGGGAAGTTAAACCCCAGATATGTCAGACCTTTCAAGGTGTTGAAAAAGGTTGGAGCCGTTGCTTACAAGCTTGAGCTTCCTCAAGAGCTGAGCAGGGTCCACAATACGTTTCATGTATCCAACTTGAAGAAATGTTATTCTGACGATCCATTAGTCGTTCCGTTAGAAGGACTCCAAGTGGATGACAAGCTTCATTTTGTTGAAGAGCCTGTAGAAATCATGGATCGCGAAGTCAAACAATTGAGGCGAAGCCGAGTCCCAATTGTCAAGGTTCGATGGAACTCTAAGCGAGGCCCTTGATTACATGGGAACGTGAAATCAATCAGGAAGAAATATCACCCTCTACACCACCAAGCACGGCACCGTCCGTCAAGTGCCCCGTGTGATTAGCCTTAAGACAAGGCTCATTTTACGGGGAAGACTATAAACACCCCTCGTGTTTTAGGTCATTGATGACATTATGAAATCCACACGACTTATTTTAGGGTTTTACGCGTTTGCTTTTTTTTTTATAAATCGTAAAAATCGTTAACTAAATCGCGAAAAACTAAAAATGATCATTCAAAGTAAACATGCATTAAACAATTAAATGTTTACATCAAGCAAGTGTTATATGATTATTTAGAGGATAATTATTATCATTTCCCATTTTATTTTTATTGGTTACGTTAAGTGTTTACGTTTCGCGATAAAATACATTTAGAGGCCTTCCCGGAAGCACTTAACTTATCTACGCTTCATCAATACCCAAAATTATAATACCCAATACATTAAAGATTTATATTTAAAACTTCAAGTATTTACGCACATTATATAATATTCTACATGAAAGAGAATCAAATCAAACGCTACCATGTGCAAGTTATACATTAATTAAGTCTATCATACTTATACTTATATCATGCAAGTATTCATTATCTATAAAATCAAAGCAGATCCTAACTATACACCAGATGACTTCGTTGTATAAGAGATTAGAATAATCCAAGAGCACCAAGAAGCCTTTGTAAAATATCTTCATACAACTTGACCCATGACCTAGTAGACAAGATAAGCTCTAAATAAGCCTAGCTGATTCCTCATGTCATCCAATCTTCTTCAAGAAGCTTTGCCACCTTGCACACATCAACTAGACACTAAAATATCTTCCTAGTAGTATAAATAAGGGTGAACTTGTGATAGAAAAGCTCATACTTTCCATTTCATTACAAAGAAATCACAAAAATCCCTTCCTTGTTCTCTCTTAAACCCACGGCTCAAAAACCCACCCAAAACAAATCCATAGTTTGATTTTCTATCATTATACAAGCATACACACATGCCGGAGCGAGTGATAAGGATCCTAAGAAGGATCCAATACTTGGTAAGCATTTGCAAGCAAGGAAGCAAGAAAAGGAAATTAGGGTTTTCAAAGGAAATTAGGGTTTTCAAGTGTGCTAGCTTTTGTTTTTAATCTAAACAAGGGTTTAGATTGTGTTTTCTATCATCATTGTTCATCATAAGGTCCTCTTCAAACCTTTATCTTTTCATAACTAAGATTTTATGTGTTCATATGTTATATTTAGCTAAATCACCATTTAGGGTACTTTTGAATATGTAAAATGGATATTTAACTTATGATTAATGTGATATGGACTTATTTACCCTATGTCATATGAATGGTAATATCATGTTAAAAGGGATGTATAAGTGTTCTAACATGTTGGTTAAGTATGAACATGTTTATGAGCAATTATGTTTCTAATGTTAACTTATGAGTTACAAGTGAAAATGGTAGTTAAACTTGTTACTTGACACAAACTTGAGTAAAGTAATGATCAAATGACTTTATATATGTAAAACATAGAATTAAATGTTGTGAAGAGTTAAATAAAGTGTTGAAGCTTAATATACAAAAATCAAGCTTAAAACCTGTCTAATCACAAAACCTCAACACTTTCTTTTTAGGTTCATTTTGGAAAGCAGCTATAATATTGTTTTATAAAGATATTACATCTCAAAAGGATTCCAAAATAAAGAAACTCTAAAAATGGATAATAACAAGAAGATACACTAGTTACGAGTTTTACGACGCTAAATACTTTATAAAACAATTTTTTATAAAAGTTACTATTCATGGCAGAAACTTATACTTTGTAAACATCAATAATATGATAAAACTTTCAATTACAAGAACGTGCTCGAAAGAATCGCTAAAAATGGAGCTATAACGAATAAGAAACGACTAAAACGGTTTACGATAATTAACAGTATAAAACGAGTTTATGCTGTTATGAACAGTAAAACGACTATTCATCTCACAGATTCTAAAACAACCTAAAAAAGGGATTTTATGATCAACTATATCGTCTAATACGAAAGCGTGGGCGTAAGAAACGCGAGAAACGGACTTAAAACGACAAAGTTATGTCATTTTTACTAAAGAAGCGTAGAAATATAAACGTTTTTATTTTACTTATAATTACATCAATTTTACACGAGTTAGATGGCCGATATAGCTATATAGAATATATATATATATTAGTTACGAATGCTATATTACTAGGAATTTCATAATATGAGCTTCTTTCGGATTGGCGTATTGACGAGTTGTTGGATTTTACAATTTAAAGTTCCCAAACTCCTCGTAACGTTCATGTCATGACCTCTTAATTATGATAAGCCCAAAAAACGATAGTACGAGTGAAACTAATACGGATTATATATGGTTTTTGTTAGACAACGGACTTGAATACTGATTCGACCTATAATATCTAGGTTGCATTCGGGCATTAGCGTGACGCGTCTTTACTTGGGGAATTTTATTATCAGTTTTACTCACTCAAGGTGATTTCATCAGCCCCCAGTGTTTTTACAAATTAGTTGATTTCCAAGATTTGGGGGTGAAGAAACATGATTTTTTTACAAATTGGACGCAAGTGAACCATTTCATCAGATTACGTGTTTGCCTAAGTACGATTAACCCACTATGCCATTAAATCAGACTGTCAATTACTGGAAATGTGAGCGCGAATGATTATAGAAGATCTATTGGGGATGACCTCCACGTTTGTGACTAGCCATCACTGGAAACGAGACGTCATCAAGCGGATACTGGGATTTAGGGTTTAAACATCATCACAGGGAAATGTATGCAATATTTATAGAATAGTACTTCATTATTCAGAGCTACGGTGTCAAGAAGCTTAGGCAAACGTAATTGCATTTTAGTGATGTCTGCTCTTTGCATTATCACTTCGGGAAAGTCTTTTGCGGTCCCTCTATACCATTTACATAAACCTATGGAAAATCACCATCTTTATTTGATGTTTTTTAATGCAATGTTTTTCAGGAGGTCCTTAAAGCACGAGTGCACAAGGATACATTGGTGGTTAATAATATAGAGTCAATGCATTAAAAAGATTTAGTCCCATTACATTTTGTAATATTTGTATGCTGAAATCTTTGTAATAATAACAAGTAAACAAGTAAAGCTTCGGGTTTTTGTAACACATACTTTATTAAATCCAATGTATCAGTTTTAAATGACTTTTTGGTCGTTCTTATATTATCTTGTGTTATTGATCTGAGAAGTAACACGCCCCGGACCCTTATTCCGCTGTGACCTAATTTAGGGGTGTTACACGGCATCTATTGAAGCTCGAATTTCTTTGATCAATTTAGAGTTTTCTTCATGTCTCTTTGCTGATTCACTCATGAATTTGCTTAGGGTATCTTCCATAGATTTCCTTCGTTCTTGGTATGAAGGATTGGCATTGTTCCTTTGATAGTACCCTGGAACTATTGCTCTATATCCCCCTCCTTGAAAAGGTCCACCAAATTGCGTGTAGTAAGCTTCTTCTGGGTGTGTCCCTTCTTCTTTTTTGTGAGCAAATCTTTGGTGCTAATGGGTCCCTTGCATTGTTCCACATTCCGACATTGAGCAGATAAACTTTTTCAATTCACCTTCTTGATCTCCCTTCCCCTAGATTGGTTCAGTTGTACTTGTATACAGCCATCACGTCAGAAGTCTCAGTACTTCTTCCTCTAGATGTTCCATTATGCCATTTTTGAGAGTATTCAGCCATTTCTTGGATGGCCTTTTTAGCATCTTCAGCAGTCTTAGTTGGAATGGCACCTCTTGAGTCAAGAATTTGTCGTGTCAGAATATCCAACCCATTGTAGAACAAAATCACCTCCTGCATCTCAGTCAAATAGTGTTGAGGACACTTCATCAAGAGTTCTTTAAAGCGCTCCCATGCTTGAAAAAGGGTTTCATCTGACTCTTGCTGAAAGTTGTTTATTTCCTCCATTTTCTTCGCAGTTCGACCAGGTGGACAATATTTGTTCAAAAACTTAGTTTTAAGATCTTCCCAAGTTTTGATCGAACCAGTTGGTTCGTTTCTTAGCCAACGACTTGCGGCTCCAGTTAAGGATATAGGGAAGACTCGGAGCATTAGTTGATCCACAGTGATGTTAGGAACATGGAATAAGTCAACTATTTCGAGAACTTTCTCAATGTGTTCATTTGCATCCTCATTATCCGAACCGCTAAATGTGTTTTCTCGAAGCTCCTTAAGAAATTGTCCTTTCAGTTCAAATTGATCTTTGTTATCAATTTTAGGCCTAGCGACTCCCGATCCATAGTCTGTTCGGGTCTTGCTCATGTATTGCTCCATTGTTTCCGCCATTGCTTCCGCTTCTTCTTCCTCCGAGTATTCTTGGTCAGAAAGTAGATTGAAATTAGGCGATCTCAATTCGTTAAGACTTAGAGTCTTGAAGTGTCTCCTTGATGATCGAAATTCTCGTTCAGGTTCTTTGTAAGGTGTAAATATTTCGCTCGTAGAACTCCTTGTCATGCACTACCTGAAACAAGGGATAAACAATCAGTAGGATTTGTTCCGGAGAAAGGTAAAAATTTTGGTACGAAAATTAAATATTTCAGCTTCTGTTCCAGACGATCGATACGCCGTATCCAATGGAAGTGGATACGCCGTATTAATCTGTTGGGATGAATACGCTGTATTGGACAGAGAATTGAATACACCGTATCCGATGGAAGTGGATATGCCGTATTCAACTGTCGACTAGAACAGTGTATTTAAGAAAAACAATTAAATATGCAAATAATTAAACACACGAATATATACAAGCAAACAATTAAATACAGATATATAAATATTACAGAATATACAAGAATATACACTAATCTAAATTACACTAATCCTAAGGGTTAGATCTAATCTAATGTTAAAAACCAAAATTTCAAATAAAAATCAAGATTAATTTTCACTCCCCGGCAACGGCGCCAAAAACTTGATGTGCTGTTGTTGTATGGTATATTTAAGATGATTCAAGTTTTAAATTTATATTTTGCCGACTAAACCAAAAACAACACTTTAACGGGCAGTGTACCCGATCGGTAGTAGTTTCGTGGTAAGTAGGGTGTCGAACACTTGAAGCGATGTTAAATCTATCTATTTAATTAATATCTTGGTTATCTAATCTATATTAATTCTATTCTATTCTAAACCTATGTCAGTCTAAATCCTAATTCTAACGGGAAAAAGGGGGTTTTCAGCCTGAGAGACTGACACGGTTTGGTTGGTGTCTATAATCAATTCAAGGCACTTTAACCCACGAAAGCTAATTAACAAAAGATGAAAGAGCGGTCGAACCTTATATAAGAAAACTGTATTAACCATTATTAATCCAATTAGAAAGTTGGTTTGTTTATTTAGTGCAATGATTTCTTCTCTCGAGGTGGCATATTATTCGTAAGACTTAGGCGTTACTTCATCCTAAGACCTAGACACAATAATTCTGTCACAATTAAAGCATCCGCATAAAGCATCCTTATTTGATGATTATAATCTATTTTAGGGATT
>BQNB010039078.1:3232-46663 GCA_026074375.1 Tanacetum coccineum | reverse complement strand
CTGAAAGAAATGGTTAATTCCATGTTGTCCTACTCTGGTCTGAGTCAAGGGTTCTGGGGTGAAGCTATGTTAACAGCTTGCTATTTACTAAATAGGGTTCCCAATAAAAGGAACAAGATTACCCCTTATGAACTATGGACTAAAAAAAAACCAAACCTGAATTACCTCAGAGTTTGAGGTTGTAGGGCAGTTGTAAGACTTTTGATCCAAAGCTGAAAACTTTAGGTGAAAGAGGCATTGAATGCATCTTTGTTGGATATGCTGAGCATTCCAAGGCTTATAGATTCTATGTTATTGAACCAAATGATTCTGTTGCTATTAACTCAATCATTGAATCAAGGGATGCTATCTTTGATGAGCACATATTCTCATCTGTCCCTAGACCAAGTCAGAGGTCCCTGGTAAAAGGAACTAAAGACTCTGGTGGTTCAGTGGTCTCTGAAAGAGTCACTGATGAGATTGTTCAGCAATCTGAGCCCCATATGAGAATAAGCAAAAGGTAAAGGACTCCAAAGGATTTTAGACCTGAATTTCAATTATACTTAGTTGAAGGTACAAGGGATGAGGTCTCTGACCAACATCCCTATTGCTTTAATGTTGAGGATGACCCCAAAACATTTGATGAAGCAATGAAGTCCCAGGATGTTGCTTTCTGGAAAGAAGCAATTAATGATGAGATGGATTCTATCATAAGCAATAACACTTGGGTGTTGACTGATCTACCTCCAGGTTGCAGACCTCTAGGTTGCAAGTGGATTTTCAAAGAAAGCCGAAGGTAGATGGAACTATTGAAAGGTTTAAGGTATGGTTAGTCATTTAGGGCTTCAAACAAAAGTCAGGGATAGACTACTTTGATACTTATGCCCCAATGGGATGATAAGTACCATAAGACTGCTGATTGCTCTAGCATCTATTCACAGTCTAATTATTCATCAGATGGATGTGAAGACAGCTTTCTTGAATGGGGAACTAGAAGAGGAGGTTTATATGAACCAACCTCTGGGCTTCATCTTGTCTGGCAATGAAAACAAGGTGTGTAAACTAATTAAGTCTATGTATGGACTTAGACAAGCACCTAAGCAATGGCATCAAAAGTTTGATGAAGTGGTTTTGTCCAATGGTTATTTACTTAACCAAGCTGACAAATGTGTATATAGCAAATTTGATGCATCTGGTAAAGGAGTCATCATTTGCTTATATGTTGATGACATGCTGATCTTTGGCACTGACCAAGTTCAGGTGGATCTAACTAAGGAATTTTTGTCATCAAGGTTCTCTATGAAGGACATGGGAGAGGCAGATGTTATCCTGGGTATAAGAATTAAACATGAGAGTAATGGTATAGCAATTTCTCAGTCTCATTACATTGGGAAGGTTCTGAAGAAATTCAATTACTCTGATTGCACTCGAGTTAGTACTCCTCTGGATACTTGTGAGAAGCTGATGCCCAACAGGGGTCTGGCTGTATCTCAACTTGAGTATTCTAGAGTGATTGGCTGCCTAATGTATGTCATGACTTGTACCAGACCTGACATTGCATTTGCTGTAGATAAACTAAGTAGGTATACTAGTAATCCTGGAACTCAGCACTGGCAAGCAATTCAGAGGGTACTAAAGTACTTGAAGAAAACCATGGACTATAAATTGGTGTACTCTGGATATCCTTCAGTGTTGGAAGGTTACACTGATGCAAGTTAGATCAGCAACACTGAAGATAAATTTCTTAGGCTTCCAAGAAGCAAACTTGTAGCACTGGTTCTACAATGGAGTCTGAATTTGTAGCTTTGGCAGCTGCTGGTAAAGAAGCTAAATAGTTGAAAAACTTGCTCCTTGAGATTCCTCTGTGGGTTAAACCTATGGCACCTATTTCTATCTGCTGTGATAGTGCTGCTACATTGGCAAAGGCTTATAGCCAGATGTACAATGGGAAGTCCAGACACCTAGGTGTCAGGCATAGCATGATTCGTGAGCTAATCACGAATGGGGTGGTATCCATAGAGTTTGTAAGGTCTCAACAAAATCTAGCTGATCACTTGACAAAGGGTCTGGCTAGAGACTTGGTTATAAAGTCTGTTAAAGGGATGGGATTAAAGTCTAATCAAGTCGCTGAATGCTAGGACACCCAACTCTATGCTGAGGAAACTTAGCAATTGAGTTCAATGTGGAAAGCTGAACATTCAGAAGGCTGAAGCACATGTTTGAAAAAGTGCTAAGCAGGAGCATGAATAAATAGGAACCACCTATGTAAATGTTGAGGTTTTGTTGCTTCAGAGATCATGGACTTTGGGTCTTATAACATTTATGAATTGGATATGGACACATGGCTATGTAATAGTGTCAGGAGCGTTTAAGTGTTTGAAAACTTGTTTGTATTTACCTTCAGGTACTCAAATGGGTTGAAGGGTTCAATTCTTAGAACACCATGATTCTTGAATATTTAAACGTGTATTTACTAAGATGGAAATTCAATCCTCAAGACATTTTCATTTATGCACTTGTTTGTTTATGTGCTATTTTTCATGCAAAGGAATTGTACTAAATTAGGAGGATTGTTGAAAATTTAGTTCAATTGTAGGGTTCTGTTCATACCGGTATCTAGGGTGGAGGTACGGAGTGTACACCCAGAGGTCCCTGAACACCCTGACTCGGATAGTGGTTAACGGAATTCTAGTCGCTGATGAACTTCAGTGAGTTAACTCCTCTGGGAGTGAGACTCTGGACTGAAGGATGTTCATCAGAGGACCGATGGCTTCAGCTTTGTAACTCACTGAGTAAGTTGAAGGATACCATCAGAGAGTAATCCATTGGAGGAAGTATCCTTAGCATGTTAGCTCGTCAGAGGTTGTTTTAGTATTGAACCATCAGCAGGCTAGCTGATGATTCAGGATACTGAATGGAAAACCCTCTGGATAGAATTCAAGGACTTATAACTACTTTGACCAATTCTTATGGTAAGTAGTAAACACGTTTATTGACCACGATAATTATGGTCATGATTAACAACTAATTCCAGAAATCAAGGATTCTAATTATGGAAGAGATTATATCTCCTATAATCTCTCATAATTCCTTGACCAAGTGCTTGAGTACTCTCCTATATAAAGGAGGTCACATACTACTTGTGAGATATACAAAAATACACGAATCATGCACATAAACTAAAACACTTGGATGCGAAGGGTTCTTGATTGTTGCCTCAAACAAGAACACACATTTGATCTTATCCTAAGTAGATATTCGTGATACCCAGGCATTAGGGTTAAATAGTTTACTTTGGAAAGTGATTACACGATTCCAAGTGATATCCGGTAACCATTCATTTGGTACGTAGTTAGGTCATTAATTATCTCTATCCTTTCTGGGCTCACACCACTTACAAGTTTAATAAGAATTGAGGCAGCAGACACTAACATTGCATTACACATATTAGCCACGAGATGGCAACAAGCTTTAAAACACATATTGAATATATAGAAGAAAAAAACACAAATGATTGTGATCATTTGTACGTTTGAATTTCTGGCATAGCCGCAACCATTTTTTGTCCATATACCATGGCTTTTTATGATATTTAAAGCATTTAATACGATAAAAGAACTAAATTCGTACAATAAGCAATCGACAGCTTTCCTTCAAATGGCGTAAGAAGTGTATGCATTAAAGTAAATATCCGACGAAATGAGCAAATGCAGCTTAAATCAAGGTGTTAGGCAAAAGCAAAAATTTCATCATCTTGTGACTCCAAAACCTCTAACCTCCATCAATAATTTCTTAGCCTTCTCGTCATTTTTGAAATGGTCACGTACTGAACAGACAACACATTTAATAATTATAAATTGATAAGAAACTAACGATAAGAAAACCAACTCGATTTTGACATAATAAAATATACCTGCAAAATCCTATTTAAAGCTTTAGATAATGCTGGTTTTAAATCAGCAGGATGCATGTCTCCTTCTTTGTAATCAGCAATTACTTCTTCGAAAGTCCTAAAGACCCTGATTTTAGCAAATGAGAAAGAAGCATGCTAAAGTTTGACAGAAACTCACTTTTCACCTCCATTTTTCGCTTTCCTCTCAACCTTGAACTCTTTAAAGCAAGGGAATACAATGTGTTTGATGTACTCGAGGCATGGGTTCCCTTCAACGATATTGGGCGGACAAAATGCTTTTTTTATCTTTAGATTAACCTCATCCTGTAGCATTCATCATGGCATAATGTGAGTTTAAGAACTTGGTTAGACTAGCTAAAACGTCAAAAAGAACATTTAGTGTGTGATAAGTAACTTCAAACTAATTCCTCAAAAGTAGATGCAACAATTTTAACCGATCAAACTATAAAATGGATAATTTAGGTTGAGATACAATCTCCTAATAATGGTCAAATGGGTTAAGCTATAATGTTTACGTACAAGTGAATATAAAAAGCACAAACCTCTTAGATCACTTTATTAAAGATACGAAGAACGTAACTAATTAACATTAGTTAGCTAACAAAAAACCAAGGCGTTCAAACTAATGCGACCCATTTCGGCATGTTAAACAGCCTGTTTGACCAACATACCTCATTATCGTCCATAAATACTGCAAAAGAAGCATCAGATTTTGACATCTTCTCTTGTCCCTTCAACAAACCCGAAAGCATGTCTGCATAACAAAATTATGGAATGAATAAATCAAGTTTAGTGTGTAACCACAAAACAGATTAAGATAATATATAGGCACTTACGATGCAACAGTATGATAGGCTTGTTGTCATCATAGAATTCCCTTGTAATAACACCCACGTTTCTTTGATCCATGCCTAGTTGACAAATATTAGCCTATTCCAATGCAATGAATAGAATTGTTAATCGACTCATCTGTGCTACAACATATAACTACCATCGAAACAGATTAACCAAGTATACCTTAGGGAAAACTATATCTGCACATCGCATGCAAGCGTAGAATATCTTGTCTGCAGTCAAATCAGCTTGCTCACTTTGTCCCATTTCCTGACAACACCTGGAATCATTAAGGGATAATTAACTAATGGCACACTACAACAATATAAGGGTTTTGGGTCGAAGAAAATTTAGGGTCGACAATGTCGATCCTAATTTGGCCATGGGACCCACTTTTATTCCAAAAAACAAATTAGTCAACAAAACATTTTGGGTCAAAATTTAGGGTCGACATTGTCGACCCTAATATTTTCCCATGACTTTAGACTTTTTCTAATATATAAAATGCATTTAAAATTATATATAAATATATTAAACAATTTTTAAAAAAATTTAGGGTCGACAATGTCGACCCTAAGTTTTTTACCAAATTTTTAATTCTTTTTAATGAATCCGCCAAATTTTTAATTCTTTTTAGTGAGCCCGCCATTATATGAAAAATTTAGGGTCGACAATGTCGACCCAAAATTGAACAGAAATGTCGACCCTAAATTCCTTTATTTAAAAAAAAAAGTTTATATACTTTTTATAAATTCAGATAAATCGTGGCTAAAAGTTTTCTAATTATTTTAATTTTTTTAGGATTTTATTAATAAATTAAAAAAAAACTAAAAGTGTTAAATGTTATTTTATTTTATTTATTTTATCATTTATTAGTTTGATAATTTGATAAATTTACTTCAAAGTTAACTGAATTGAATGTAGTTAAACCATAATAAATAATCAAAATACACGGAATGATTCCTAATCGATTAACGTTTATTATTATAACATCAAATTACATTAGAAATCGATAAACACTCAAACATTAAAGCATATGAATTACATTCCAAATGCTAAATTGATTTATCAAAATAATCACCACTAAATCACTAATGTTACTTGTAGCACATTAGAACAGCCTCACTAAACCTTTAATATGTGAGTTTAGGCTATAAATAGCAATGTTTATCTTTCAAATTATGTTCTAATATGAATATCATACTTATTGCATGTGTCAAAACCTTTGAAATTGCCAAGATACCCAACACATATAAAAACATTAAATGTTTTTTGCTTGGAAGGTTTTCCTGGATCGGTTTCCTACTCGATCCAATTTACAACATCGTGGTGTTTCTAGTTTTCTGTCTTTTTATGTCCGCTTTGCTCCTTGCATCAAGAAGATTCCTCGCACTTGTTCTTCAGTTGCAGATTTGCTACGGGATATCGTCAGGCTCGTATGCGCTGGTGGAATCTATCAGGAACGCCCTCTTGGTCATATGCTGATTGGCCCCTTTAATGTTTAATTCCTTCAAATAAGCTCTAAAGTTAAGATTTGCTGGAAGGAGTTCTTTTATATAACTTGTTGGAGTGGAGCGGTATGATGTGTCGTAATCAGTTGCAGTTGCCAGTTGCAGTTGCTCTTCTCGTCGAAAGCCCCTCGTAAAAGATGTTATTTTTGACGATATTGTTTCGCGCTCTTTCATTAGTGCCTTTCTAGATGTAATGTACTTTAGATGGTAGTTGGTTGCAACCACCTTATTTGATCTCTTTGTCATTCTTTTTCTAGCTTCGTGTAGTGGTTTTATATAGTTGTAGTATCTAGAAAAAAATGAAACATGAAGGAAAACAAGTTGTTATTCTATATAGCTAAACCCATAATATATAATACTATAGAACTTTAAATCTATATATATAGGAGAAAAGTTCCATAAGGAACTATTGGTCAAAAAAAAGAACAAACCGCTTCATCTCGCTCGCTCTCGGCAATTTATGTTCCATCTATGGTTTTTTAGATTAATTCTTATATTAATTTATTTAAAAACCACTTTCACCCTATTTTTAAAATTAAATATCTCACAAACGTTAAGCGTTACGCAAAAACGGAAACCATACCCATCGCGACGAGAATTAAATATCTTCTATAGAGGGGCACTTTCTATATACTTTCGACGAACTTTTCGATTTCTTTTTTTCAATCACGTCAGAAAAATATCATGGGATTTTTTGAAATCACATGAGATTCTTGATACAAATCTCATGTGATTTTTTCAGAGTGTTGAAAAAAAAAATTCAAAAAAAAAGACTTCGTCGAAAGGTATATAGAAGTGCCCTATAGAAAGATAAAAAGATATCGTTGTGATACTTTCGACGTACTTTTTTTTTGATTTTTTTCATTCTCGTCTGAAAAAATCACCCATGAGATTTGTATCACAATTCATGTGATTTCAAAATTCACATGTGATTGTGATACAATCTTTCATGTGATTTTTAAGACGTGATTGAAAAAAAATAATTCGAAAAAAGAGTTCGTCGAAAAATCACATCTGAAAAAATCACGTCTGAAAAAATCACGTCTGAAAAAATCACATGAGATTTGTATCACAATCTCATGTGATTTTTTCAGACGTGATTGAAAAAAAATCGAAAAAAAAAGTTTTCGAAAAATATATATATAACGTTGCCTCTATAGAAAGATAAAAATTACTCGTTGCGATACTTTCGACGGCCTTTTTTTCGGTTTTTTTTTCAATCACGTCTGAAAAAATCACATGAGATTTGTATCACAATCTCATGTGATTTCAAAAAATCTCATGAGATTTTTTATGACGTGATTGATAATAAAAAGATTCGAAAAAGTTTTTCGAAAGTATATATAAGTGCCCCTCTATAGAAAGATAAAAAAATACTCGTCGCGATGGTGTATTTTTTTTCGTTTAACGATTTATCGTTTGCTAGATATTTAAGTTTTAAGAAAAAGGTGGGAAAGTGGATGATGAAAAAATGAGTGGTTAGGATTAACCCATTTGTTTTTTTTTGCCCTTGTTTTTTGAGGATCTCAACTCTATATATAGTATCAACATTTACCTCAATGATCAGAAACAAACTCTGGAACTTGGAAGGAAACACAACTCTAAACTCGAACTCAGATCACTATGTTGTGATTGTGATTAACAACGACGTGTCTTTATCTTTGTGTATTTATAACAATAAGTCGAGAAAAAAGGAACTTGGAGACCAAGTTTACCTTGTTTCCATAATATTACTATCCAATAATTTTATTTGTGTCAGTAACGAGTCGATTGCTATTTGCTAATTTTTAGTGCATTAGGGTGCTTTCAACCTTTTTGTTATGTTTTTGAACATTTAGTCTAGTTGGTGGGTATTAGAATTACCCTATTACTAAAGCGAGTTCCATGTGTCTCGTGGTGTTGCTAATGTCGTTGTCGAGACTCACTGGATTTAGAATCTAGTTTCACTCATCACGGCACTCATTCTACCTTGGTTTATTGTGATAATGTAAGTATAGTTTATCTGTCTTCCAACCTGGTTTAAGTTAAAAGTTCAACATAAACCTAAAATTTAGTAAAGATCGAATGAATCAATCATAGCCATTAATTTTTAATCAGATTAAAAAAAAACCACTTTACACATCTTTTTTAATAATTAAATATTTCACAAACCGTTAATCGTTACGCAAAACGAAACATACTATCGTGACGAGAATTAAATCATCTTTCTATACAGAGGCACTTCTATATACTTTCGACGATTTTTTTTTGGTTTTTTCAGTTACTTCTATAGACGTGACTGAAAAAAATTGAAATTTTTTTTCGTCGATATATCAAAGTGCC
This sequence comes from Tanacetum coccineum, assembly GCA_026074375.1. Taxonomy (NCBI): domain Eukaryota; kingdom Viridiplantae; phylum Streptophyta; class Magnoliopsida; order Asterales; family Asteraceae; genus Tanacetum; species Tanacetum coccineum. The sequence goes on along the minus strand of BQNB010039078.1, from coordinate 38,104 downwards.
CGTCTACTGAAAGATAAAAAATACTCATCGCGATGGTGTATTTTTTGTCGTTTGACGATTTACCGTTTGCAATATATTTTATTTTTAAAAAAGAGGTGGAAAGTGGGTTTTTTTTATTTTGATGAAAAATGAGTGGCTATGATTTATTCATTGAGTATTTACTAAACTTTGGGTTTTACATTGATCTCAACTCCCCGGTTTAACATCAGCGTACCAAGTAAATTGAGATAGAAATTCAATTTGTTTGGGATCATGTGGTTATTGGTCATGTTCATGTTGCATCGTGTTTCCAATATGCACACATCTTCAATAACAGGCAGCCATCCCCTTTGTTTGGTGAGTTTTAGACCAGTTTTAGTATTGGCTCATCTCTCGTTTAAATTGTAGGAGCGTATTAGCCGAATATATCATGGACATCTAGGTCCATGCGAGGTGTATGTAACATCCCGTAATAAAATTTGATTCTCGTTTCGTTAAGTAAAAGTCATGTACTGCAAGTTTGCAAGTTTACTGATAATTTTCAACGAGAAGTCATCTTATGATCGTCAATGCATTATTTTTGTCATAGAAAGTTTAATTCGCACGCGAATATCACCATTATTACTCTGTGCCTAAAAGGATATTTTAGAACGATTAGCGATAAGAATCATATTTAGTTCACTTTGTGAAACGCGGTTATTTACTTGTAGCACTTTATAGAACCGCCTACGCTCAAATTAATGCCCATGACAACTTTATATTAATTCAACAAGGACAAAATAAGCTATACATATATATATATATATATATAAATTCAACACCTGATATGTACATATGAAAATATATCGTCTAACGTATAACCCTAACATCACGACTCGTCAGTATAAACGTCGTAACGTATAACCCTAACATATCGACTCGTCCGTTGAACTCTAATGTACAATCATACCATATCGAGCTCTACCGTAAACCTCTAACGTATAACTCAAACACCTCACTCTCCGTTGAACGTCTAACGTATAACACCAACATCATCGACTCGTCCGTTTGAACGTCTAAACCTATAATCCATAAACGATATCGACCTCGTCCCGTTGAACCTCAACGAATAACCCTAACATTCGACTCGCTCGTGAACGTCTAATGTACAGTCATACCATATCGACACATACGCTGAACCTCTAAACGTAAAACCCAAACATCATCGACTCATCCTTTGAACGTCTAACGTATAACCCTAAAATCGTCGACTCATCCGTTGAACGTCTAACGATAACCCTAAACATATCGACTCAACGTCCGTTGAACGTTATTGTATAAGATCATACCCATATGTCGACCACATATCCGATTGATACCTCCATACGTAACACCCTAACAGATCACAAAAAATCATGAATCCTTTGAACTTCTAACGTATAACCTCAAACTATCTCGACACGTCCGATGAACCTCATAACGATATCCCTAACTCTCGACTCATCCGTTGAACGTCTAACGTATAACCCTAACATATCGACTCGTCCGTTGAACGTCTAATGTACAATCATACCATATCGACTCGTCCGTTGAACCTCTAACGTATAACCCTAACATCTCGACTCATCCGTTGAACGTCTAACGTATAACCCTAACGAACTCTGACTCGTCCAGTTTAACGTCTAACCTAATAACCATAACATATCGACTCGTCCGTTGAACTCTAACGTATAAACCCGAACATCTCGACACGTCCGTTATGAACGTCTACACTGTACAATCATAACCATATTCGACTCATCCGTTGAACTTCTAAACGTATAACCTTAACATCTCGACTCATCCGTTGAACGTCTAACGTATAACCATAACATCTCGACTCATCCGTTGAACGTCTAATGTACAATCATACCAAAGACTCGTACCGTTGAACTCTAACGTTATAACAATTAACATCTCGACTCGTCCGTTGAACCTCTAACGTATAAAAAGTTAAATATTTTATAAAAAAGTTATTATATATTTTATAAAAAATCATTTTATACAATAATTATATACGAAACGAGGAACCGGACCGACCCGGCCGAAACGAACCAATTTATATTTTTTATAAAAAGTTATATATTTATAAAAACAGTTTATTATGTAATTTTTATAAAAAAATCATATATAGACAATAATTAAATACTGAAACGAGGAACCGGACCTGACCGGCCCGAAACGAACCAATTTATATATTTATTTTTTATAAAAAGTTATAAATTTCATAAAGAAAGTTATTAAATATTTTATAAAAAATCATTTTATATAATAATTATATATCCGAAACGAGGAACCGGACCGACCCTGGCCCGAAACAAGCAATTTATATTTTTTTATAAAAAAGTTAATATATATTTATAAAAAAGTTGATTATATATTTTAAAAAAATCATTTTTTATACCATATTATATTACGAGACTAGGAACCGGACCGACCCGGCCAAACGAACCAATTTTATATTGTTTTATAAAAATTGAAATATTTTTATATAAAAGTTTAAATATTTTTTATAAAAAATCAGTGTTTATACAATAATTATATTACGGAGAATAGGACCGGACCGACCCTGGCCGAAAAGAAACCAATTAATATTTTTATAAAAAGTTAAATATTTTAATAAAAAAGTTATTATATATTTTAAATAAATCATTTTATACAATAATTATTACGAAACGAGTACCGGACCGAACCCGGCCTAAACGAACCAATTTATAATTATTTATAAAAATTTTAGAATTTTATAACAAAGTTAATATGATATTTTATAAAAAATCATTTTAATATACAATTAATTATATGCGAAACTAGGACCATGGACAGACCCCGGCCGGGAAACGACCATTTTATATATTTTAAAAAAAGTTATATAATTAGATAAAAGATATTATATATTTTATAAAAAAATCCTTTTATACAATAAATAATATATCGAAACAGAACGGGACCGACCCGGCCGAAACGAACCAATTTATATTTTTTAAAAAGATACATAATTATTATAAAAAATTTATTATATATTTTTTATAATAAACATTTAGGGTCGAATTCTCGACCCAAAAATTGCAAAGAAAATGTCGACAGCCGAAATTCCCCCCAAATTTACGAAAATTTTCACCAAAATTAAACATACCCCGCCATATCTTTTTAACCAAATGTTTTTATATTAAAAAGTTTAGGGTCGCCAGGGATGTCGACCCAAAACTGCACAATTAATGTCGACCCTAATTTAGCCCCATATTTAGGGTCACATTGTAGACGCCCAAAAAATAAAGAATGTATTGTCGACCCAAAATAATGACTAAATAATTTTATATAAAAACAGTTATGTCGACATGACGACCCAAACTGTCGACCACTAATAAATTTATATCCATATATTCCAACTGTTAACAAAGCTCGAAGAGTTTACACAAAAACACAAAAACACTTATACTCCAACCTAAAAAAAACATATCGAAACACAAAATCAAACAATTATACTCCACACCACCACTCCACCGCACCACCACTCTCAGCATAACCACACACACCAGTAGCCACTCACGACGAGCACACGGGCACAATTTTCCACAAGCCAACCACCCGATAATTCCTAGAGACCCCTCTAAAATCATAATTCCTTAAACATCAAAAGCCCTCTAAATCAAAATCTATACTTATTCGTGATTAGAATTCGTTATTAGGTAAAAGGGAATTATAATTCGTTTTTTATAATTATTTTTTGGTTTTTGTTTTTTGTAATTAAAAAAATAGTTTAATTATTGTGTAGAATGTTGTCATAGATTAAAATTCGTTTTAGTATTGGACAGATTGGCGAGATTCAGAGTCGAAGCCGAGGTCGCGAGCAGACCGAGTCTAGTCTAGTCGAGAAGAAGGCTGGTCCACAAGACAGCCGAGTCACAAGTATGTGTTATTTTTTTATCCTTGGTTTGGATTTCTAGTGTAAAAACGGCAAATCCAAACACTCCTTGACATGTAAAACGCAAATCCAAAAACTTCTTATGTTAATAATTTGTATATAATTATATTGTTTTGTTTCCTTCAATAAATGTATATGTGTTTAGGATTTTTAGGAGATTAGTGATTAATTTCGAAAAATCCCGTCGAAGTTTAACAACCTATAGAAAACCCGTCCGAAATTATTTATAGAAATTAAATTCGGAAAGTTCCCCTATTTTGGTGACTGCTTTTTGAATGTTATGGTCTCATTTAAGATATGAAGCGTATAGAACTGTGTGACTATTTGAGATATTTCGACAGAGTTTCTCCTTTACTCCTACGAATTATTTCTTCAAAACACATATTTGGGATTGAGGGAAATTCTGCCGAAATTTGCACAAAATAGTAAAATGATTATACGCATTCCATAATATAGTGACAAACATTCAAAGAGTGGGTTAGGATTGCCTTCCATAGTTGCACTAGGTAAACAAACACAATTCATAATCATCTTGGATTAATTATGACCGCTTTTGATGCATAAGTTTTGATAATTGACGCTTTGCATATAAAAAATAAAAAACATTTATTTGAATATGTTTTATATTGCAACGCAGTATACAATTGATAGGGGAGTTGGACCACTATTCCAAATCGTAATCCGATGCAATTTTTAGATGTGTCTATTGCATACATCAAGCATTGTGAGCCATTGTTGCACCCCATCACACGAAAGATCCGTTGCCCATGTAGTCGCTGTTTGAACCTGATAGATAAATTTTGTATACCCCGAAACTCTTGAGGTACACAATCATAAAGTCACGGACGGGTTCGCACCAACAGTTAAACCACTTTAAATATCAACGGAGAACCGATTCTTCCGCTACCATCCCACCAGTATCCACATTCACCCTGAACACATTGACAAGGATGGTTCTTCGAAGATAATTTCTGCAAATAAATGTCCCAACTCCCCCTACACTCCAAACACCTGGTCCTCAACCAGGCCCAAACAACGTGTCCTCAAAACCAGTTTGAAGATTACATATCTAGATCCACCCAAAAAGTTGTACGCCGCAGTTTGTGATATGACTACAATTGGAATTTACAACAGAGATTTCGCACTCCAAGGCTTTACATAAAATAATTGATGACGGGTTCTAACAGATTCTAGCCTTTCTCCCAAAAGGCATGTCCCCCTAGTAAAAGGATCCAATTTCCCACATCGTCATACTAGAAATCAAGAAGACATACAAAAAGATCGGGTAAGTATACGAATCGATCCAAGCTTGTAAAAATGGATTGTTTTTTAATTTGGGACATAGACAAACCTAAAGATGCCTAATTCTCCAATCTGCAAAGCGAGTAGATGGAAAGACCCAAAGAAGACAAAGGGGAAGAAAGTTGCAAACAAGGTCGTGCGTTACTTTTCGTTAACACCTAGACTACAACGTATGTTCAACACAAAACACATAGCAAAGTGGATGACTTGGCATGCTACTGGACAGACTAAATAAAAAACGGAAAGATGAATCACCCGTGTGACTGTAAAGCAGTGGAAATATTTTGACAATAATGAAACCTTAGTTATCTGGTACCCTAGAAAAACATTCCGATTAGGGTTGGATGCTGATGTTTTTAATCCTTTTGGCATGATGAGTCCAAATTACAGCATGTGGCCCGGATCATATTGACAACATACACCACACCACCGTGATGTGTAATGAAAAGAAACTTCCTTTAATGTTTGACGATGTTAATTTCCTGGCCCTAATCACCTCAAAGGACATTGAAGTTTTACTTGCAGCCTTGATTAAAGAACTTTGCTCCAAGAATTAGGAAAGGAGTCTTAACGAAAGAGCTGCTAACAAATACTCCTTTCCAATGAAAAGCGGGCGGTTTATGGACCATCAAAGATTTTCCAGCTCGAAGTAGTTTGTCTGGGTGAGTGGCAAGTCTACTAACGCATGCCCCACATGTAACCTGACGCATCCATCGATGCGTTAAGAGCAAAATAGTTATGTTGGTCATAAAGATTTAAACGCAACAAAACAACCACTAAGAGGTAAATTAAGGAATTCTATGGTAATCCCGAACCGAAACCTAAACCTAGAAAGTTTACCGAAATGGATATCCAGTTACAAATTAGTAAAGTCTTTAAACGTTTCCCGGGGAAACATCCAGATATTGCTAAAAAGAACCCTAAACCTAATCGAAATATTGAATTGAATTGGAGTAAGCGTTCTATCTTTTGGGATCTTTGAGTAATTTTGGCCCTTTCTTCTACTAAAAAAACAATCTCGATGTCATGCCATCGAAAAGAAGCGCTTGAGGCTATTACCTAAAATACCTTGATACAGAACGACAAAAATCCAAATACAAGACGATAAAGGCAAGGCAAGACTTGGAAACTTTGAGAGTTCTGAAAAGTAGTAGTGGTTTAGTTACAAAAACCAAAACGGGAAGTTTGATAAGGCCATACCAAAGACTCTTTCAACCGAAGAAAATAGAAAACGTTTTTGTAAATTCATCAAAGAGTTAGACTACCTGATGGTTTTGGATCCAACTTCAAGCAAAAAGTAGATCGCTGATGATAACAATAAACTGGGCATGGAAATCCTCATGTCTGTCATATAATGATGCATGCGGTTACTTAGTCCTTTGGAGTGCAATGATACTTGCCCAAAACATCCGCATAACCTATAATCGAGCTTTGTTAATTTCATTAAGCATTACTTTGTGGCTCGACACTTTGATGCAGCAGGACATGGCAAAAGCTAAAAAACAATCGATCAGTATCATGATTGAGTTAGAGAAAATCTTTCCTCCTGTTTTTTTTGACATAATGATTCATGTGGCTATACATTTACCCGATGAGGCTATTCTAGGTGGCCCTCTTCGCTACAGGTGGATGTTTCCATTTGAAAGATACATGAAGAAGCTAAAGAATTATGTCCGAAATAAAGCAAAGCCAGAAAGGTGCTATTAGTGTGATATTAAGTTTTCAGAAGAAGCATTAACTTTTTGTTCGCGTTATCTTAAGGATGATGTCGAGACGAGATTTAATCGTCTTGGCAGAAATGACGACGGTTTGCCTGAAGAAGAACCAGATAAATTCCAGGTGTTCCGGTCCGTATGCAAACCGACGGGTAGAATGAAAGAAACTCGGCTGACTACAGATGTTATGCAGGCAGTTGTATGGTTTGTACTTAACAACAGTCCTGAAGTCGACACAGACATCTTGGCTTACAGAGAGTATGTTTCTTTTTTTATTTTGAAAAATCTTCTTTCTCGATGACTTATCCTAATATCATGAACTTTGCAGAGATTCGGTCGCCCTGATAACGTGGAAACTAGTTTTCCGCGTGGGGTTAATATACAAGGGTAACTACATTCGATATATTACCTTGGAGTTAGTTGCTCATCTAAAAATCTGTTTATCTCTTTCGTAGATTCGTGAAAAAAAAAGTGAGAGACGGTTGTATTAAGAGTTATTCCTCTTTGGCAAGTGGACCACAAGTGAATGTACAATACCACCGGATGCATAGTTTTAAACGGTGTGAAGTTTGTGGTACATGAACGCGATATACTTCATACCACTCAATGCAGCGGAGTTTCAACACCCGGGCTTGATGGAGAGATGTATTATGGTCAACTCGAAGAAATTCTGGAGCTCACTTATACGGCCACGCGCAAGGATGTCCTTGTTTCCAATGATATAAGTTTGACACCATTAACCCTAAGAACCATACGACACGCAACAGACGTTCTTACATTGACCAGGGCATACATCATATTTTGACTGATAGGGAATTTCACAAAAATAACCAATACATTCTTGCGACACAAGCAACACAAGTATTCTACCTTCAAGACCTTGCTAGACAACCACGTGGTTGGAAGGTCGTCGAACATGTTTATCATCGAGATGTGGCAGAGTCCGATCAAGATGTTATAACAAGTAGCAGTCTCATTGCACATTACAACTAACTGTTGGTTTGACTTGTTTGGAGCATACATATTTGAGTATAAATGCTCAATCGACAGAAGTGGACGCCCCACCAGTTAATGATGACAATGCTAATGCTAATGAAGACAATGCTGATTTTATTAATAATGAAGATGATGTCGTTGCACATGTCCTTGATGATGATGATGTTGTAGTGTCTGATGATGATGAAGTGAACCCTAGTACTAATGTTGAAGAAGTTTTATCTAGCGATGATTCTGACGATGACAATTGATCTTAAGGTTGTAGTTTTTAATGAAACAATTATATATGCTTAATGATTAATTTTTCTTTGAATCGAAATTGTTTTTTATATGTGTAAATGTGTAATTTGGTATTAGGAATGGAATTGTTTTTATATGTTTAAATGTGTAATTTTTATTTGAGTGGAATTGTTTTTATATGTTAAAATGTGTATATTTATATGAATTTGTATATTAGCATTAATTGGTCCACGAAATTGTGTGTTCTTGTACTTGTTATTTTACAGATGGCTGTAGCTCCTAGATCACAACTGTGGTGATGCTGGTGTAGTCCACCGAGAGACGGACCAACCTGTCCCGTAACCGGCCCAGTGCCAAAGTAAGAAATTTATGATTTTTTTATTTTTATTTTAAAAACACTGATTCATTTTAATTTCTTTTACTTGAATATCATGAGACACAATAACATTATCTTTGTAGGTTCGATGCTAGCGTCTTGATACGGGCATTGCGTCCTAAGAAGGCGTCTAGAGAAAATAACTAACAACCTTTTGCAGCTATGGCTTTGATTACGCCGATCTGTACCTTCCATCCTCTAGAAATTTGCAAGCAATGTTGAATAGACTTATGGGGGAAACAAGTTCCTGGCCACTTCCCCTTGCTTGCGAGTGGTAACCATAACATATCGACTCGTCCGTTGAACGTCTAACGTATAACCATAACATATCGACTCATCCGTTGAACGTCTAATGAACGTCTTATTGTTATCGATGTTTAGATATGCGTGTTATGTTTAAATTATTTGTTTATTTAAATGCATATGTTTATATATAGAGCTATTTCAACCTCGCGGAATGGTATAATAACCAGGCTAAAGTGGTGGTTGGCAGTAATGTATATACGGTGGGGGAAAGGGTAAGGCTTGGGCTGGAACTTAAACTGAGGCTACTTTGGCGCAAAAATAAGAACAGAATCAAGGCTGGTCATTATACAAAACATGATTCGCCCGACGAGACAAAGAATTATCCGCCGCCGCCAAGAGTGTGGGGAGACAAAACCCAAGATGAGTGGAATGAGTTGGTTGACTGGTGGTCCCATCCGAATCGGGTGTCGAGAAGCTTGCAGAATGCTGCTAACCGATCAAAGAACACGATAATAACCCATCAAGGGAAAAATCATTCGCGCAAGGGAGGAATGAATATGTAAGACTCTTTATAATTTTTGTGATATTTTAAAGGTGTTTATATTGTTTATTTATAGCTCGTTATTAATTTATTTGATATTGTATAGAAAGTCGAGAAAGGGCATTACGAGGACCTCATTGAGACGTGGAGGAAGACGCACTCAGAACCAAAGTCTGGCCGATGGAAATCCAAAGAAAACAAGCAGAGATACGTAAGTAATTTAACTCGTTACATTCTTTAATAACTTATTTTATTTGTTTTTAACCTTTTTTTTCTTTCTTTTTCTTTTTCTTTCACAGTTGGATATGAAGGCCATGCAAGATAGGATTAAAGCCGGCCTCATCCCGTTCAAGACCAATCAAGAAATCTTGGATGAAGTCGTTCCGAGTGACAACCGCCAGAATATGTCGGGCATGGGCAGGAAGTTACCGGGTGGTGGCTCAACTTCTCGCAGGCGCGCAAATCGTGCATATAGAGATGTTATGACTCGGGATCAGATGACTCAGATTCTCAGGCAACAAGAGTAAGAGAAAGAGTTATACAGGAAGCAAGTTGAGGAGGCGCAGGCACGGGCTTATTTGGCTTTGTTAAAGGCTGACACGGCGGACCAACGGGCTAATGTGGCGTACCAAAATACTGAGTTGATTTATGGAGCCCTAGGTCAGTTTTTTATGCATTACAACTCACCAAATAGTGCTCGTCCATTTACCCCTCCTGCTTTTAGTCTTGTACCCCCACCCCCACCCGGTCCTACTATGCCCCAACTCACCCCTAATTTGGCTCATTTACTCCAACCTCCCTTTCCCTATAATCAACCACTCCAACCAACCCAACCTCCCTACCCCGGCCCATTTCCTCCTACTCCCGTCACCAATAATAACTTCAACAACTGCTATCGTCCCGTTCTCAACTCCACTCATTGTATCCCCTCTAGTTCTAATTCTCAAGCCCACTACACCCTTCTTACGAATCCCCATATGAACGATTCGCGGAGCTGTGATCAATTGGCTCAAGATTTGGCTCGTGAAAACAATAACGAGTGCTCATCAGGGGAGGAGGAGGAGGAGGCACGCAACAATCAGTGAATGACTATTCCCGGAGGAGGAGGAGAGGTGTTTTTTTATGTAGAATATTAGTAAGTGGAATAACTTTTAGACATGTCACAATTGTGAAACATGACCAATGTGTTTAGTGATTTGTTAAATGGTAATTTATCGTATTGTGTGGATTTGTTGAATGGTAATTTATCGTATTGTGGATTTGTGGTATTGTAACGTTTAGTGATTTGTTATTGTATCGTATTGTGCATTTGCCGAATTCTGGATTTTTGAAATGTAGATTTTTTCCGGAAAAAATTCCAGAAAAAATCTGGAAAACTGGAATGCGTCCAGTTTTTTTTTGCCCAGGCACACTTTAGGGTCGACATTGTCGACCCTAATCTCACACTTAGGGTCGACAATGTCGACCCTAAACTGGGTGGAATACCGACGTGGAATACCACTATGAATATTTAATAAATATCAAACTTAGGGTCGACATTGTCGACCCAAAATTAAAAGGGGAATGTCGACCCTAACAAATTAAATATTAAATAGTTTTGTATATTAAAATGATTTTAATAAATAAAAAAGTTTAGGGTCGACAATGTCGACCCAAAGTGTCAAAGTCATTGTCGACCCTAAAATTAGTCAACTTATTTGGTTGAAATATTGTGGTCCCCACAGTCGACCCAAAATTCAAAGGTATATGTCGACCCAAAGAATTTTGGGTCGAGAAATTTGGATCGAGAACTTAGGGTCGAAATTGTCGACCCTAAGCTCTTTGGGTTGACACCCTTTGTAACTTAGGGTCAAGAATGTCGACCCTAGACCCTTATATTGTTGTAGTATCGATAGGCCCATGCAACTTTTAACTTTTGAAGAACAATTTTTTGGTCACGGATTGAACTATTATTTGTACCGACTATGTTTTTTAAATCCATATAGCCTTTGGACTTGTGGAGGCTTGTAACTCCATGACAAAGTTCTATCATGAAAAATGGATGATTCAGTTGTAGCGCATAGGAAGTTATAAGAATTTTGATGAAGTTACATGAGCTAAATTAGTTATAACAATTTTGATGAAACCAAAAACTCAGTAGAAACATTTAAAGATCAGTCATTAGGGTTTTAAGAAAATTGAGAAAAAGTTACACGGGGAAACAAAAGACACAGACGCATTAAACCTTGTAAAATGTCATATGGTACCTCTTCATGCATATGTTCTTTCGCATCATCGCTAAGATCCTCATCGCTATCTACCCCTTCAATCGGATATCCGACAAGGAATTGTCCAACTATTGTGGTTTTTCATGGTTGACAACCCCATTTGTGACGCAGTCATTCAGCAATCCGGGATCAGAGTGCTGTGATGAATCATCAGATAGCATTGAACCATACATTATCCCAGAAGTAGCTAGCCGGCTGTTGTAATTAACCACAAGCACTTTTATTGATATAACAGCAGTATATATTGATATAACAGCCACTATGGCACCCTGTCTCGAAAGCTAAAATTTAATCAATCTCTAAACACCATGTATATAATAAACACCATATTTATGGAACGTAATAAACTAATAATACCTTTAAACACCACAAACAAGATGACTAACTTGCAAATATATGTATACACAAAATCAAAAAATTAACATAGCTAAAGTTTCATTAGGGTTTTGATAAAAAACATATACCTTTAAATTACCACAAAGAAGATGAGCAACCTGCAAATAAAGAAACCAAAATACGAATACACAAAGTAAAAAAAATAACACAACCTAAAGTGTCAAAACATTCATAATAACTAACAGTTCATGCAAAATATGATTAAACATATTATACCAAAAGAAGATGACAAACCTAAAGAAGATGAGAAACGTGCAAAAAAAAGAAACCAACATATGCCTATATAATCTAAAATTATAACATAGTTCATCATTATGGTTATCATTAGGGTTTTAAGAAGGTAGAAGCAAAGAAAACATTGTTACCTTTATTTGAATGACGATTACAAGAATGATGCATACGAATGAATGATATTAGGGTTTAATTAAATTTAACTGCTATTTTTTTAAAGCATGACATATTTGATTTTCATTGTATATCACAACTTTTGGCTTGCTCCATTGGTTGAGGTGCTTGTTTCTTGTCATGACCATAATTTTTTAAAAATCGAATTTTTTTAAAAAAAAATAAAAAATTATGATGACATGGCATTATGATGTGACATAAATTGGTCAAATGCCTTCTGTTATATATAATGTAGAGATATACATATACATACACACACACACATATATATATATACATATTTTATTTTTGTAACAGTTGCAAATAATTTTAATTGTATTTTATGTTGTTCAAGATCGAGTTGACCCGGTGATCGAATCAATAACTAGGTGAATCGATCTGGTAGATTAAAAACCCGATTTTAAAAACACAAGTCACAAATATCAATAATAGCACGTTTATGAAAATTTAATTAAAACATCTTGTCCTTTTGTGTTTTATTTTGTCATGTCTTTTTCGTAGGTGCACCAATTGTTTTCTTTCTCGACGTGCCACTCTTTTTCTAGAGTAATTTTTGAAAAGTACAAAAATTAATATGACAAAAACATGAAAAAATAATTTTAAATATTTAAATAATTTTAAAAACTTCAAAAGATTTCAAATAATTTTGAAAATTTAAATAATTTCAAAAACTTCAAAATTTTAAATACTTTTGAAAGTACCGATCTCTTCTTTTTAGGAAAATTTTAAAAAAAATGATATTTATGTCTAATTAGCAAGCTTACTTATATGTCTAATGAATTGATTTGTGGATTTGAAAAAGTGATTTCTGAAAATTTGGAGAGAAAAAAATACCTTTGTACAAGTGATTTATGCGTTAAACATGTGTTTAGACATGAATTATAATCCTAAATAGCATTACTTTTTAAATAATTTTGAAAACTACAAAGATTTATTTAAATAATTTAAAAAAATCAACGAATTTTTTTTTATTTATTATCTTATACTGATTAAGTTTCAAATAAACGATTTTTATATTGATTAACAAAATTATTGTGTCTTTTGTTGACGGGATATAAAGTTGTCGTTTTATATTAGAACAATATTTAGGAGAACAATAAAATTATTTGTGATCAGATGAAATTGGCTTCAAGTATTGTTTTAATCACTGATTTAATCCCCCTTGAATTTAGGCTTTTGTTTCTAAAAGAATATTCCATCATATATGGTCAACTATGCCACAATTGCTAATTAAAAATATTCCAAATATAGATCAATAATTTACACAAGTTCATCTACCCCGTAAATTATGTACCACAATTATTTACAATTTACCAACACAATTTTCACATTCTACAAATTTAGCCAACAAAATTATCACTTTTCATCCAATTTCGATTGAGTGAATCTCATATCCAAAGCATGCAGTAAAAATATTTTTATATTGTCTCTAGTATTTTGCAAGTCTCACTAATAAAAATTAATTTGTTAAAAAAACCAAAACCAACAAAATAATAAGAAAACTTACCAACAAATTTCACAACAAGGTTTAGGAATAAACTTACAAAACAAAATTACAAAAAAAACGTTATGAACATATTTATCAACAAAATTTTGGAAGATAAACTATACATTTCGGCATGAGTGGCGGAGACTGCGTATCCCGGAGGCAAGACGGTGGATTGGCTGTTTATTTTGCTTTCCAAATGTATATATAACAACAGAGAACTGCAAGAAATAAAAATAAAGAAATACATAGATCTCTTATTGGCAAACACGAAACAAACTCATATCTATAAAAACAAACCAACCGGCAATAAAGCCGCTGCGGCAGAGCAGTGTTTTCGGGCGAAGAAGCGGTGGAGGAGGTGGCGTCGGCAACCTTTCGGCTGTTAAAGAAATGCAAAAAAACTATAAAAATCACATATATTAAAAAAATTTATAAATCTGAAAACAAACCTCCAAAACTTGACTAATAATCATATATCTATTAAAAATCACATTAGAAAACCTGAAAAACATTACGGCGGCGGCAGCAAGGTTCCGGTGAGTTCGAGCGGTGGTCACGTCAGATTGCGGTTGTCGGATAGTTCCAAATCCAAATCAAAAAACCATCAAAAAACTTATAACAACACAAATCCAAATAAAAAAAACGTTCCAAACTTACAAAATCACGGTTGTCAACTCGTGGCGGTTGTGGGCTGGGGTGCGCGGTTGTCGGTGGTGCTGGTCTCGTAAGACTTCAACAAGAAGTTTTAAAACTCTCTAGGCAGAGCACCTAATCGTTGTAGTAGTAGTATAGGCAAGACTCGGGGGGTTATTATCGTTCACATCGAGAATAGGAAAAGGAAGTTTGATCAAGCATAACAGAGTTCTAAGGGTTGAGGGAAGATTCTTTTTGTGTTTTTGTATTTTATAAAAGCAAGTAAAATCATATAATTGGGAGGTTGGTTGATTTTAGCTATTAAACTAAATGATCTAAACTAAGGTGATAACAATAAGATAAAAGACTATGTTTATTTATTCATGTATTACTCCCTAGATTGTTTCTCCTAGTGTTGTTGCCTTGTCACACTTGTGATGACCTGTGTAATTGATGAGGTGTCATTTTATACACTTTTTCGGGGCCATTTAACCCCCAATATCGTGTATTTATGCCCAAAATAGGTACTTAATCGTTTCTTTTCAGGTATTTCTCATTTGGATGACATTTGGACGAATTACACGTGACTTGGGCTCATTTGGAGAAGAAACGGACGAGACTACGAACCAGCACCAAGACTCTTGAAGATTTGTGCTCACTGGAGACGGCGTCACACATCATACACGACGCCGTCACACTTAATCTAGTGACGGCGTCACACATTTCAAGACGGCATCAGCTCGCACCGACTCAAACGTAGACCTAGAAGATTTACTTTCACGACGGCGTCACGACTAAAATGCGACGCCGTCGCTGTGAATTTCTTATATATACAAACCCGAATTTAGGGTTTTGAGTGTGTAACTTTAAAATAAAAAGAGGGTACGAACCCTAGTTCGTTTTTATTGTAACTCTTCCAATTCATGTTTTAATCAAGTAAGATTTACTTTATCATTCAATATGTCTATGTGTTGTGAGATTAATTATTCTTGCTTTATTCTTAACATGCTAGGCTAAACCTATTATTGTGTTTATTTATGATTGTATGAAACCTAAAATGTAGACCTTAGTGATGTTGCTTCTTGTGATGGATGTGCACGTTAGGCTCTAGAAAACCAGCTTTCTGTCTATAATTGATGTTGATATGTCTAGGGAAACGTGATTGTGTAGAAAGGATACCGGTGGTAACAGTCTTCATACTACCTTACCCTGATTCCAGTTGATCCCTCTTAGGTTATTTCACATGCATTCAATATGTGTCATAGGGGCCTTGTAATAGTCTTCATACTACCTTACTTGTGCGTTGCCCTAAGAGCATATTGTGTAGACGCCATTTTCATGTAATTTGTCCATACTTTAGGAAATGCCTACACAGATCATCATAAGTGTGACAAGGCAACAACATTAGGAGAAGCAATATAGGGATTAATACATGATTAAATAGGAATAATCTTTTATCCCATTGTTATCACCTTTAGTTTAGATTATTATTTAGTTTAATTAGCTAAAACCAAACCACTCTCTCCAATATATGATTTTACCCGCTTTCATAAAATACAAAAACACAAAAAGAATCTTCCTTCAACCCTTAGAATTCTGTTAGACCGTGATCAAGCCTTCCCAACCTATTCCTCGAGTGAACGATAAACAACCCCGAGTCTTGTCTATACTAAACTACAACGATTAGGTACACTGCCTAGGGAGTTGTAAAACTTCTCGTGTAGAAGTCCTACGACGACCGCTCATCAAGTTTTTGGCGCCGTTGCCGGGGAATAGTTAGGTTTTGGTCATAGTTTAGCTTAGTTCTACTTGCTTGAATCCTTTCAAGCAAGAATTTAATTCCCGCGCATTAGCTTTCTTGTAGTCTATCTTTTCTTCGTGTTATCTGTTTCGTAACCCATTCTTGTCAACCACCAAGGGAGACGAGAATCCTATCCGTACTCTTGGAGATTACTCCAGACCAAGCCACGAGGGCTATAGGAATACCATCGAGCTCCCCGAAAGGAACAATGTGGTACCATCCGACACCATCCGGTTGGTGCAAAATGGATGCTCATTCCACGGACTACGGTCTGAGGATCTAAACCAACACCTCAAGGACTTTCTCAAACTAGTAGACTCACTTGACCTTGACGATGAAAACAGGGAAAGAACGTGTCTGCGTTAATTTCAATTTTCCTTACGCGATCAGGCTAGCAATTGGCTTGAACGCCTTCCTGCAAGATCCATCTCCACATGGGAGGATCTTACTATCCGATTTCTTTCTCAATTCTTTCCATCGGGAAGGACAACAAAACTCCGCAACGATATCCTGATGTTCCAACAACATCATGGAGAATCTCTATCTGAAGCATGGACTCGTTTCAAGTACTTACTCCAAAAAGTCCCTCATCATGGCATCGATCGTTGGCTCCAAGTCTAAATCTTTTATGACCATGTCAATCCCGTCACAAGACGAACCATTGACCAATCGGTCGGTGGTAATCTTCGTGACCTCAACCCCGAAGAATCCTGGGCAATACTAGAGGACCTCGCCCTCTATGACAACGAAAGTTGGAACGACCCAAGGGATTTCGCTAAGCCGGTCAAGGCAATCGCATTGCCTCAAGATGTCCCGAGTACATCCGACCATCATCTAATCGAGCTCGAAACTCAAGTCCAACGCTTGATGGAAGCTCATCTTGCTCACGCCCGCACCTAGCTCTGCACACACCCCCAAGCTCATGTCGAAGTAGTCTATCCAAACTCTCGTCCGCAAAATCTAAATGAACCACCAACACTAAGCACTTTCACTTTTCTTGAACGTACAGGTCTAAGCCCTCAACCACAAGCATTAAATATCACTTTTAAAGCTCGAGTACGGGACTACATGGCAGCACACACTGAGAGGATGGGAAGATTTGAGAACGCCATTCTCAAACAACGCGAAGAAATCAATGGTAGGATGACTAAAATGTTTGGACTTCTTAAGGAACTCACGACTAGCAGAACCTCGGAGAAGTTATTGTCAATCAAGTATAGAAGGACTGGTTTCTGAATTCATGGCATCTCAGGACGCTAGACTATCTAGGTTTGAAGCTGATTTCAAACAACAACAAAACGAGATGACCAACAAAATCGACACCGTACTGAAAGCCATCACCAACCAAATAGCAGGCACACTGCCTAGCGATACGGTTAAGAATCCAAAACTAGGGACACATCCAGTTTCGTCTGCTCGTTCTTATCTAATTAGTGATCCTCAATATTCGTCTCAACCATCCACATCAATTAACACTATCAAGGCACATTTAAATGACACAATCACCATGCCACAACAGCCTGAGGAACCCAAACCAACTCTTGAAGACGAATTTAAGGATTTGCACCTTAACCTTCCAGTTCTCGTAGTCCTAGCCCACGACCCAATCTATAATGCTATATTAGATAAATACGTTGAGAGTCTAGAATTGGGCGAAGGCGGATAAGCATTTGTTTAAGGTAAAACACCCATAAAGATAGGAGACACCGGGCTATTTACCCTACCTTGTAGATTAGGGGAATCTGAACCCTTTGACGCCCTAGCTGACCTAGGATCATGCGTGAACATAATCCCACTTTACCTCTTCAAAAAGCTTAACATCGGACTATTAGAAGAGACTGATCACATCTTTGGGTTGGCTGATGGAACTAAATCATACCCCGTTGGGATCGTTAAAGACGTAGAGGTCCACATAGGAAAGCTAAAACTACTAAATGACTTCTACGTACTCGACATGAAAAAAGACCCAGAAACCCCTTTACTTGTAGGAAGAGGATTCCTAGCTACCGCCAACTCAGTTATAGATTGTAGGATGACCAAAATAGCAGTAGGAGAAGGGATCACGAGATCGGTATTCGGAGTGAAAGGAGTAGACTTAGGTGAGGAAGAAACACCTTATTGGACCATACTTGGAAAAAGGGAATCCTATAAACCCTGACCTAGCACGGATGGAATAGGCGCGAAACCCCCTTACTACGCCAGTAAAGACTTCCTAGACTACCACTTACCCAGAAAATGGGAAATTTCTAGAGATGCTGAACTCAATCCTTTTAAGGACACCCTAGTGTTTAGAAGAATGGTAGAGTTTCTAGGAGCCATACCAATTAACCTTAAGTGTAACATGTAGGAATCAGAAGATTTAGTAGAAAACAAGATTGACTGGAACAAATAGAGACGGGGCATGGCATGTTAAAATTAGAATAATCAACCCCGATGGAGAAGAATTCACCAAAACCCTCCAATCAATCCCTATTATTAGAAGGCTCTCCGAAAGAGAAAATCTAAAGGAGATCATTAACTTGGATCACTTCTAAGTCACGTAAGGACGTGTGACTTCGAGTCTAGCTACAAGACTCGTTAATAAAGAAAAGCGCTACTTGGGAGGCAACCCAATTTATTTTTCCCGCATATTAGGAATGTCATGTGTGTTTTGTTCTTCATAGTTTGTTTTATTATGTTTGAATTATTTTGTAATCATGCTTTATATTGTTTTTAACCCCTCCTTAATCTCAATCAAAGGTATTTTGCAAATAATAAGTGTAGGGGAATCTATCTGGCTTTTGAACCACATTCAAACATGTCTAATAAATTGTTTAGAATAATTCGCGTCAGTATCGAGTCATATGATTGAATTGTTAAACTTCAGGCCTTCTTTTTAGCTATTTATACAGGAACTAATGTATGGAGTAAAGTGCAGGAAATTTTTCATAAATTTAAAATTTTCGTTTTCACAGACGGTGGAGATGGCGTCACGCTTAACACGTGACGCCGTCACCTCGACACCTACGACGGGGTCACAAAAACCTCGACGGCGTCAAACGCCCAGGTCCAGAAAACCTAAAAGTTTGTAATTTTTTTTGAAAAGAAAACTCACACAACATTTAATATATGTATCCTCCTGTATAAACCTACAAAGACCTGATTAAATTAACAATTCTTTCATCCTATCTATCGAGTCGAACCCTAAATTCACATTGTATATTGGTGAATCGCACATTTTATGCTTGGTATAGTTTTCTCTGTCTTTGATTACAGGTTATATTTGATGAGAAGAAGCTTGGAGATTCTTAGAAAGTTCCATTAGACGATTCTTGGAGGACGATTTAACCAGTTATCGCATGTTTCTTCTCCATTATTGAGTAAACCAGGGGAGTATTAGTTTCTTTTACTTATTTATTTTTCCCTTTATCTGTTTTAACGGGTACTTCCAGAGAACATTGGGGACAATGTTCAAAATAAGTGTAGGGGAAATAAGCCTTAGAAACTATTTCTTCATTTTTCATTTGCTTTGTTCTTAAAAAGATGGGTAATATATCGAAACATAGCATAAAAGGGTGATTTTTACCAAAATTTAAATTTTTTTACGACACATACCAACGAAAACGGAGTATTATTAGCGTCCTATGGATAGGAATTTGCATGACTAGCACAACAACCCTTAAAATTCCACCCCAAAATGTGAGGTTCACCCCTAGATCTTTAGGAATTCGGGTACCTATCGTCGGTAACCCAAGATGATTTTATCTTTACCTGGTTCGAGTTAAGGAGTGAGCAGTCACATGTGTCTATTCCGTCGTTACGGATGTGTACATGTGGTCTTCGTCGCCTTTTCTGGAATGTCTGGTGTTAGTAAAATTCATATGAGTGTACCGGTAGTATATTAAATTCTAGAACTTGTTTTAGTGATGCATCCCGAGACCGCATAGTAAGTATTAGGATTTGCTTGATAAGAGGCATTAGGATTAACCCATGTTTTAAACCTGTAATTGTTATGATGGTCACACCGATCATATAACTATCCCACACCCTTGCCATGCACTCACCTTTAGTGCATGATACCCCTAGTACAACCCTTCGAGCCTATCCTTTTTCATGGTTCTCGTAATTTTCTGGTGGATTCCAAATCATTAATGAAGAGCATGGTCACCCTTAAACCAATCGTTACACCCAAAAAGCCTTAGCCTACCTTTTATGTACTCACTTTTAGTACATTATTGTTTTAACCCAAGTTAATTATTTGAGTACATGGTTGTTAAGTCCTTATCCTTGTAAATCCTGTTTTGGGATGATTGGGATTCATAGTAGTATTTATTTCACGGAAGAATGGGGAAGAAAAGTTAAGTCAATACCCCCCATATGTTTGTCAACTGATCTCTATGTTATTTTGATCCACCTCAAACCGGGTCATTAGTTAGATTATAAATATCGAGCATGTAAAAGCTCAAGTGTAGGGGTACGTGTTATAAACCCCATGTGATGTATTATTTTATTAAAAAAAAGAGAAAAGAAAAAGAAATAGATTGGTGTAGAGTTGTGTAGAGTTTGTATATTT
This sequence comes from Tanacetum coccineum, assembly GCA_026074375.1. Lineage (NCBI taxonomy): Eukaryota > Viridiplantae > Streptophyta > Magnoliopsida > Asterales > Asteraceae > Tanacetum > Tanacetum coccineum. The sequence goes on along the minus strand of BQNB010039078.1, from coordinate 17,226 downwards.
TCGTTTGAGTCTTGGCTTAGCAACCAAACCAGCGTGTATTCGTGTAAATAATTAGCTAACCCTTCCTCTCCAAATTCACACAAAGCCACACAAATGTATCTCATCCGTTTCCGTTTCCTTTATATGTTATCTTACACCTACACCCCACAACCCTTTAAAAGACCTCTTGGATAGTAATGAATAATGCTTGCGCCTAGCAGTGGAGGTTTGATCCTTTACCAAGCCTATGGTAATTTATATGCTATGACAGGTAATGAGTGTTGATTTTCCGTTTCCCCCTTATGTTATGATTTATTATACAACCGAGTGAGAGAGAGAGTCCCAAACACTTATGTGAGGTGCTAGTATATATCTTCCATGCTTTTAATTACGAGGTTTAGAAGGTTGTGTTGTAAAATATGTTTAAAGAGTAGGTAAAATGACCCTCATATTGCTATTGTCTAGGTAGAAAAGCCCATTTGCTTGAGGACAAGCAAATCCCAAGTGTAGGGGTATTTGATAAGGTGTCATTTTATACACTTTTTCGGGGTCGTTTAACCCCCTAAATCGTGCATTTATGCCCAAAATAGGTACTTAATCGTTTCTTTTCAGGTATTTCTCATTTGGAAGGCATTTGGAAGAATTACACGTGACTTGGGCTCATTTGGAGAAGAAACGGACAAGACTACGGACCTACACCAACATTGCTCAAGAATTTCTCTACAGTGGCTGGAGGCGGCGTCACAGATACAACGTGACGCCGTCACAACGAAGATCAAGACGGCGTCAGAGATTTGGCGACGGCGTCATAACATAGCCGACCTAAAGGAACTCTAGAAGATTCGGTGTCACGAGATTAAGAATACCATTCAACGCGCGCGTGAAGTACCAGATATTGTTTTGATCATAACTCCTTCATACGAACTCGGATTTTGACAATTCAACAGCTCACGCGTTCAGAACGAGAAAATCTACAACCAGGCTAAAGATGTCGCTGTGACAGCGTCACATGTTATTAATGACGCCGTCACAAAGGTCGGTTAGGGTTTTGCCTATAAATACAACCTCATAACTTCGTTTTTATCAAGCCCCCAACCCTAAGTCTGATTCTAGGGTTTGGGTAGGTGTTTTTCCAGCAACTTACAAGACTTAATTCATTCCATAAACATCTTGTAATGGTTTGATTATCATATCTATCTTAATTCATGTCTTCAATTCCTTTTGTTGATTATGATTTATATTGCTTGAGTATGCTTGGCTAATTCATCTAGTATTTATTTGGGATTGCATGAACCTTATCATTAATTGATTAGATCTTGTTGTTTGTGACAGATTCAATGAGTCTAATTGATTATAGTTTATAATTCTTGTTTCCTATTGCTTCTTGTTGATGGATGTGCGTGTTAGGCTCTAGAAAACCTGCTTTTGTCTATATCGTTGTTGATATGTCAATGGAAACATGATTGTGTAGAAAGGATACCATCGAGTAACAGTCTTCATACTACCTTGTCCCCTAATATGGTTGATCCACTCTTAAGATATTTCACATGCACTTAGTATACCCCTAGGGGCCTTGTAATAGTCTTCATACTACCTTACTTGTGCGTTGCTCTAGCGGAATACTAAGTAGACGGCGTGTTCGTGTAATCCGTTCATGACCTAGGAAATACTTACACATTACATCTCAAGTGTGACAAGGCAATAGGTAGAATTGGATAGCTAGCAAGGAGTAGTGCATCCCAAGTGAGTACGCTTCATTTTATAATTGTTCTTGCCATTAGATTAGAATTAGTAGTTAATTAGATTAAAACAAACCAACTCTCAAAACCATAAGTTTACTTACTTTCTATAAAACATAAAAATACAAAAATAATCTTCCTTCAACCTTTAGACCTTAGTGAACATTCGATCCGGCCTTCACAGTGATATTCCCCTAGAGAACGATAACAACCCCCGAGCCTTGCCTATACTACGCTACAACGATTAGGTACAGTGCCTAGGGAGTTGTAAAACTTCTTGTAGAAGTCCTACGACGACCGCATCAATTCATTGCTTTGTATTTATCCGTTTATTGATTTAGTCTTAGGTCGGTGGAGTTTGTTTTTTTTGTTAGGGTTTCAACTCATTATTCTACTTATTTGTAACGTATAATATAACCTTCTTGTTGATTTTTCTGGGTGCACATTTGTATAAATCCATCTGGGGTTCGTATTCTTTGCTGCTATAGTGTATGATATACAAATCCTATATTTAGGGTTTTGTTGTCGTATATGAGATATCATTGTACTACCTGTTTTAATTTGTTGCTTGATGTTGGACGTGGTTTTTGTGGCGTGTAACTGGCTTTGATTTGGTGTCGATTTGTGTTGGAGTATTTGGGTTATCGTTGGCTTGAATTTTCTAGTATTGTATGACTTGATTATGGAGAAGGGTTTCTTGAGTCTTATGGAGAAGGGTTTCTTGAGTCCGAAAGGGAAAGGGTTAGGTAATGGTGTGAAGGTGAATCAAAGCACGTTGGCTGATGATTCAGCCAATGGCAATAATAGTATCGATGATACTGCGACTAGCAAAGCTACGATACATTATGTTTTGAATATAGTAAATGCCACAAATGTTCCTAATGTGGCAAAGAAATCTAATCCAATTGTGAAATCTGTTCTTTAATATGGTCTGAACATAGTGGGAGCTGATATTGGGAACTTGTTTGATGATTGGGATGATATTGCAAAGGATACAAGAGATGGCTCGACTAAAACTGTAACGTACCAATTGGTAATTCCTCGGGGCCTATGTCGTATGCTAAGTTGTTAAACGGTGAATCGAGTAGGAAAACCGCTAATTTTCGTACATTGCTTGCATTGGCTGGCAATGGGGCGGATGTAGCTATCTGGTTCGTGTTGTTAACGAACGGATTTGTAATTCTGTTTATGGGTTCTTTTTGGGTAAACGAGTGGCATATCCGTTTGTTGAGAACTACGTTAAGAATACGTGGAGTAAATATGGCCTTGTTAAATCGATGATGACTACTAAACGTATGTTTTTCTCCAAGTTCAGTTCTAAAGACGGGATGAATGCTATGATTGAGAATGGTCTGTGGTTCATCCGGAACGTGCTATTAATTCTAAAAAAACGGACACCGGATGCGAATATTATGAAGGAAGATGTGTGTAATATCCCAGTTTGGGTTAGGTTTTTTGATATCCCTATTACCACGTTCACGAAAGATGGTTTGAGTGCTATTGCAACCAAACTCGGTACACATCCGATGTTAGATTCTTATACATTAGATATGTGTACGGAGTCTTGGGGTAGGTCGAGTTATGAAAGAGTCATGGTTGAGTTACGAGCTGATGTAGAGTTGAAAGACACTCTAGTGGTTGCTGTTCCTAAATTGTGGGTGAGGGTTATACTATGAGCACTATTCGTGTTGAGTACGAGTAGACACCTCCAAGATGCTCAAGTTGCAAGGTTTTTTTGTCACGTCCTGAATGAATGTCCTAAGAAATCGTCTCGGATGTGTTGAAGAATATGAAGAAGCCTAGCCAAGCTGTTAGAGGAGTTCATGTTGGTACGAAATTGAGCTCTAAAGTTCAGTTTAAGCCGACTAAACAAGTTTATCAACTTGTCTCTAAAAAAATGATGCTAGCTCAAGTGGTACTAAGAAGTAAGCTGGATTGACTAGATAAGAAGCAAATACTTCTAACCCGTTTGATGCGTTTAATACAGTTGAAAACGATAATACGTTGAATACGAATGAGAAGAATTCAAAGTTGGCTGAAAAGGGAGTTAATTCTGATGTGCTTTTTTTTGCTCACGGGACTTTATCTGTGACATTTGATTGTCTAAATACTACTCCTCTAGCAACAAGGATTAATAACCTAAAATGACAAATACTGTATGAAGATAAGATATAAAAAGATATGTAAGATTATATAACACTCCTCATATTTTGTATGAAGATAAGTAAGATATAATAACAATTCTCATATTTACTAACTTTAAGCGGTTGTCTAGTTTTGTAAAATTAAAATATTTCATAACAAAAATGATAAAAGGTCTAAAAAAGTTATATCGACATCCACTGTTCTACAACCAAAATATCTGCTCAAATATCTATTTACAACATCTGAACCAACCGAATTATTTTGTATGGCTGTTTTTCAATCTAAAAATATTCAGAAAGTGATAAGATAACTGCAAAATCTTTGTAATGATTAAACTAATTAAACAATTTAATTTTTAATTTAATTTTTGCGACATGAGTTGTTTTGGTTTGAAATATGGAGTGGGGCTGCGCGTTATGGTTAGAAAATAAATGTCAAAATCTGGCCTACAACACTTACCAACCTGAACCTGCTGGCTAGCAAGTCGATGAGCACGTTGTAAAATTAACAACACCCATTAATCAACTAGGCCTTGACTCAGTTGGTACCATTCCCCTACCGCAAATATTTAATTGACCAGTCAAAGAAATGCTATTTGGATATTGACATGAGTTCAATCTCATCTCCTGACTAATTAGGTCAACTGGGATATGTGCCGATTGTCTGGGATCGAATCTTTGAGGAAATGTCTGGTAGACATAAAAAGATGCATGGTTGTACATCTTTTTAGATTATAATGCGAAAACCTAAAAATAAATGTTTATGACTTTATGTATTGTTTCTTATATAAAAAGTATTACTACAACTACTAGTTGAGAATGTAATTTGTCGTTGTGGATCCTTAAACATCCCACGAGCGATATTATTTAAGTCGATCAACCTACACTTTTATGTTATATATTAAATAAAGGTATATTGTGTAATCCTTTTAACTTTTTATGTTATTTTATGAGATACATGCATGTAATCTTGTTATGTTGGACCCGTTAGTAAGATTGAATAGCTTTTTTGTGACTGTTTAATTGGCTATCCAATGAGAAACTATTAATCTATGTATAAAGCCATCACAATGACTAACTGATAATATTTCAAGCATGCAGGAACCTAACAATATAATTGTGTTTATAGGTTTCTTGCCAACTAGTCGTAAATCATAATCCTTCTTATAATAAAAAAAAAGGTAATCCAAGTCATTGCATCTACGGCTACTTCACAAGAAATTATTAACCAAACTAATAAATTACTGTATCAAATTATATAATCTCTTAACTCAGGTTCTTGCTAGAAAATGAGAACTCAAAAAGTTATGTTGTAAATTTTGAGCAAAGAAGAAATGAAACTAGTGGTAAATTTTGAGCGGTTTATTTTCATAATATTCGCTGCCAAATATAAAGGATCTGAAGAGATAAGAACATTTGTCGACATAACTTGTTTAATGATTACCTTTAGTGTGGATTTTAGGGATGAACATATAGACCGAATCCCGGTATCGAACCGGAACCGTACCAAAACGGTACCGAATCCCGGTATACGGTACGGGACCGGTACCATGATTCGAGTAAAAAAAAAAATCAGGACCATTAGTTCGGTACGGGACCGGTACCAAATCGGGAAATTACCGAAAAAAACAGGAAAAACCGTCGATTTCCCGGCCCGAATCCCATTCAGTACGGTACCGGTACCACTAATTTATGCTCGGGAAAAAATCGGTACCACTAATTCGGTATATTATATGCTCAGGTAGAAAAATCTCGAGGTTTACCATGCTTAGACTAATTCGGTGCGGTACCAGTACGTGCTCATCCCTAGAGCTTGATTTGATATGCAAGCACTTGTGTACGTTAAGTAACTTTTGTGAGTATTCCGTTAAAAGAAATTTTGATTATTTTACACTCATTATCTCTTTTTTCAAAATTAATTTTAATATTTACTCGTATTCACATAAATAGATATAGCTTACCAAAGCAAAACTCACAACACTCACGGCGATCCAAATTTACCAAGCACACAACACCAGTCCACAATAGTAATTCCGCAAAAGGTTCAATTCAACGAGAATATTTTAATTTTCACATGTTTTATTAGCACAAACCATTGTTCACCCTACAAGGCTACAATGAATTGTTCCGGAAACTTTCCTAGCCAGTGAGGCACTAATGAAAGTAGACAAGAGCCGAAACTTAAATCCTTAACCTTATATTCACAAAATCATTCAGTGCGATATTCAAAGTTTTCTTCGAAAATGAAGTATCAACTATTGTTTGTTCACAGAAAGTAAAGGTTTCTTTATTCTGTTGAGATGTCCCAATTTAATTGTCCATTACTAAAAATAGATATGAAAGTTTGATCATGTTTACTATATTACCCGTATTTGAAATTATTATTACAAAAAAACTTTAATTAATTAGCTAAGAGTAAAACTATCATTCTGTTGAAAAAAATAGTCATAAATGCATTTTTTTAACACGTGTTTTTTGTTGAATGGCAATAAGAACTAATAGAACACTAGCAGGGTACCCGCGCGTTGCAGCGGCGGGTACCCTGCAATCATGATTTCTGACGAAATTTTTTTCGATCATCATGTTCCGTTACAATAGCTTTACATATAGCTAGATTTTTATGCTGGATAACTTTATGTATGAGACTATGAGCAACATATTTCATATAATAATAGCAGATACTGGAGCGTTGTTAGTACCAAAGCGGTTGTCGTTGCGAGAAATGATAAGCTAATGTGTGTCGGTTTGTATTATGCATACAAAAATCGCGTTTTGAAGTATGTTTGATTCTCCAAAACTTTGTTTTAGATACACGTGACATTCACATTTTTCGCTTCCGTTAAATACACCTTTTTTTATATTTTGCGTTTTCAAAATTTAATAATCAAAACGGAAAAATGTAATCATAAATGTTTTTCGAGTCATTGTCATATAATTATTGTAATTATAAAAAGTGTTCTTAAACATAAGATGTTTAATGTTAATTAATTGTTGTAACAGTAATCAGTACAGTCGAATGATCAATTTTCGCGTTCATTGTATGAAAAAACTAAGACACTGGTTTGGCTTGTGGGTTTGACAAATGCTTAAAAGAAAGGTTTTTTTGGTATTATTGATTAATAACTTGTTTAGTTGTACCATGTATTATATTAATTGTACTTTGGAGTGATGAGTATTTTAATAATAGCATTAATTATAACATTAATTATATGTGTGCATTGATGCATTAAATAGTTGTATACATAGCATTAAAACTTGTATTACTTAAAAACTATATAAGTTTTGTACATCTAAGAATTGTAACATAAGCTTTATGATATGTGTTACTTAAAATCAAGTTGTATTTAAAGATTGTACCATAAGCTTAATAAGTTGTATTACTTAAATTTTTTTGTGCATTAATTTCAAATGGAAGAGAAGTGCTACTATATATTACTTAAATTTTCTTGTCATTAGTCAGAGCAACTTCAAAGGAAAAAACGCGACTAATGACTTTTTTACAATCAAAAAGCTTTTGGCGTTGTGTTTTTCTCTAAAATTTTTTTGGCGAGAGACCTCACTAAGCTATTTTTCGATAGCTTTTTACTAGAGGTGCAAAAAAAAACCCGTTTAAACAAACCGTGAACACCGGTTCTGTAAACAGAAAACCGAACCGGTACAAACACAGGGTTTGAACCAACCGATTTCGGTTTGGAGCCATACCGGCGGTTTGAACCTGATTTGGGTTTTTCTTGGTTTCGAGACCGATTTGTATACGGGTTGTTCGAACCGGTTTTCAAAAACGTTTATTATCCCGTAAACATTTTTTTGTTAATTTACGTTTTTTTATTCGTAAGTAGGTCACCCGAGAAGGACCGAGTACATTTTCGCGAATAGAGTAGCATGCGTTCAACAGCTAAACACTTCGGCAAAAATTAATTTTTACGATCAACAAATTTTTTGTGGGGGAGTTTGCTGAAATTCGTATTGACACTCATAAAACGATCCAACGAGGGCAGGCTGATTATGGAGGTATGATGTACACTATTTAGGCCCTTATCGGAGATCCGTTTTGGGCCTCAAAAAGCGTTTTTCTGTTTTACTAAGTACGTTTTATTAAACACGACTAAAGAAAAAACACAACTGGTCAAATACCGGTTTACGTCTGGTGGGTAACGGTTCCAACCACCGGTGGGACCCGGTTCGACAAGAAACCCACCCCTAAACCAGAACCGTTTTCCCTAAACCAGTTTTTTTGACTGTTCGTTACCTACAAACGGTTCCTGTATGACAGAAACCAAACCGAGACTTTAACCGCGTTTGCGCACTCTACTTTTTACAACTGACACTTTGTAAATAACAAGTATTAGTTTTGTTAAAAGCCATAGTCATTGAATATCTTGTGTATTAAATGCAAAAAGCTATCAAAAACTATTAAAAGTTTTTTTGCATCGGATTGCCTCTCCGTAATATAAGTAGAGGGCTTTATTCGTTAATATGTAACCCCCCTGAACACATCCATTTGTAACCCCCCCGGTTTTTTTGCGTCTTTTTTTTGTATTATTTTTGTATTTTTTATATTTTGGATATGTTATAAAACTGTTACACGAAAAACGGAACGAAAAATATAAAGTTAAACAGAAAAGTATGAACCTGTCAAAATATACGGAACATAAATCTGAATAAACAAACTTGCGTTTGACACGAAAAAAGAGAGGTCCAAAAAGAAAGTCAAAGTTGAAGAAAAAAGACTTTGAAAAAGTCAAGTGGACACTTAATGTGGGACGGAGGGAGTAATTGATATCCAAAAGTCAAACTGACAAAAAAAAACATAATGTACGATCAAACGCGTTTACATTAACCAGTGAAGCTATATCTTCATTCACAAGTCTTTAAACTCCTTTCATTCATTCATTCAAACAAACAAACGTGTTTCACAATCACCCCACGTTCTTTCCACTCATTTTCTCTCAAATCTTCACTAACCCATCCAAAATATCACATAACCCATCTTCAAAATGCAGTTTTCTCATCTGGGTCACTTTTAAAATCCATTTTTTAAACCAAAATTTCTAAAAAAGTATCAGTTTTTATTACAAACCCATCTTAGAAATCCAGTTTTCTCATCTGGGCAGTTTTAAATTTTGTTAAAAATGGGTGTATGTATCAGCAAGAGCAAAAACACAGCAAGAAATGAAGTGGGTATATCTTATAATCAAAGATCTGATGAGCCAAACATAGTTTACACCAAATCACCATCTCCAGCAACTCAAATTCCAGCCAAAAAGCAGCAACCACCTCCTGCTAGTCCTAAAAGGGTGTTTAAATCTGATACTATTTTAGGAAAGCCATTAGAAGATGTTAATGATCATTATACTATGGGTAACGAATTGGGTAGGGGTCAATTTGGTGTTACTAAATTATGTATACAAAAGTCTAGTGGTTTGAAATATGCTTGTAAGTCTATAAGTAAGAAGAAATTGATTACCAAAGGCGATAAGGAGGATATGAGAAGAGAAGTGCAAATTATGCAGCATTTAAGTGGTCAAAATAATATTGTGGAGTTTAAAGGTGCTTATGAGGATAAACAAAGTGTTCATCTAGTTATGGAAGTGTGTGAAGGTGGTGAGCTTTTTGATAGGATTATTGCCAAAGGTCATTATAGTGAGAGAGCTGCCGCTTCGATATGTAGGTCGATTGTGAATGTGGTTCATGTGTGCCATTTTATGGGTGTGATGCATCGCGATTTGAAGCCCGAGAATTTTTTGTTGTTGGATAAGAGTGAGGGTGCTTTGTTGAAAGCTACGGATTTTGGGTTGTCGGTTTTTATTCAAGAAGGTATTGCTTGTTCCCTTTTGATGTTTTTGGTTGTTTTACTTGAAATGTGGTAATTGTATCATTTGATCTTTTAGAATTGTGTTATAATATACATGGATCTTGAACCTTGAAGTAGAATTATTGCAAGTAACGCTTACAAGATTGTATGCTTTGATATACCCTTTTTTGCCTTAAAGATTATAAGTTTCTATTTATGGATGAATGGATCTGGAAGTAGAATTGTAGCAAAAGGTATCCTACAAGACTATCCGTTCTGAGAATCAAATTAGGTAGAATTCTAGCAATAAAAACCCTTGATAGCGCAATATAGTTTAAGTTTATATACCTTCCAAGTAACGATCCTAAAAGAGTTTTATTACAGAGTTGCATTATTAATGTGTTCTGGTGATATTTTTGATGTTTACGCATACAAAGTACTTCCAGTGTTTTTGGAGGCTTTCGTTTCAATAAGGTTGCCTTTACCAATCTGTTTTAAGTTTTAACCAAGACCAACTACATTTTGCATTTTAGACTTGGCTTACAACTTACAATTATCTGAAATCATAAGTTTGTGGAAATAATCAGTTACTCCCTTTGGTAGTGGGTAAGATTTTATAAAATTTTAGCAAAACAACAATGCCTATCATGTTAATCTTCTTACATTGATGACATCCATTATTGCAGGAAAGTCATATCGGGATATTGTTGGCAGCGCATATTACGTTGCACCAGAAGTGTTGAAGCGTAAATACGGGAAAGAAATAGATATATGGAGCGCAGGGGTAATCTTGTATATATTACTCAGTGGTGTACCTCCATTTTGGGCTGGTGAGTTGCTAATTTCACCAAGATGAACGTGTCGGGTAACTGGTCATTTTTGTGCGGTTCAGAAAGGGCCGGAATGGGTTGACCTTCAAATACTTCCTTTGTCCAATCTTCATAGAGAATTAATGTGAATTGCTATTACCATAATAACTCAAATCTTTAAATAAAAAGTGCCTCTTTAAAGAAGATTATCTTTGTTAATAAAAATGAACTAGGAGTTTATATACATTATAAAATATGTACTTTGGCCCGTTTGAGACAATTCAAAATTCAAATCAACCCATTAGTGAGTAAACATGCCGCAATTGCCATATTGACTAAATTGATTATAACACTAACAATGGCCACCATATTGCAGAGACGGAGAAAGGAATATTTGATGAGATATTGAAAGGAGAAATTGATTTTGAAAGCGACCCTTGGCCATCTATCTCAAGTAGTGCCAAACACCTTGTACAAAGAATGCTTACACTTGACCCCAAGAAGCGTATAACCTCTGCTCAAGTCCTTGGTATGTTAAAATCTTATTTAATTTGTGTAATCTACAATCGTCATATTAATCACTTAGTGATAAATTAACGTCCTTTTTAATGGTACAGAGCATCCATGGATTAGAGAAGACGGAGAAGCATCAGACAAACCAATAGACAGTGCGGTTCTTTCAAGGATGAAGCAATTTAGAGCTATGAATAAACTCAAAAAACTCGCTCTCAAGGTTTGCCTCGTTGTTGAACTGAATTAACTAACTCGTATTTGACTGTGTTGTATACTTGTATGCATTTTATGAAGAGTTGGCAAAATGGGCGGGTCGAGTGGGTTGGGGTAATTGGTGGTTTTTATGACACATTCCCATTTTAACTAAATTTATAATTTCCCCCATTTGACTCGGTGGATACGACCGAGAGGTTGCATCTTTAGTGAAGGTGGAAAAGTGGGCGGGTTGGGTAGTGGGTCTGAATGGTTAGATTTTTATACTGGCCGATTGAAGCACTTTATGTGTCATTTTTTTTTTAGTGCTTGAAATATAGTTATGAAAATCATGTAATCTCTACTTTTCTGGGAATAATGATCTAAGAAGTTATTCGGGTATCTTTTATTTGAACCGTTTTGACTAATTTGACCCATGTCAAATTTTCATTCTAGCTAAGTTATAAATTATTTTTATTAACTTAACCTGTTGAACAATATCAAGTATAAACCCGAAGACATTTGTTTTTAGCCGACATAGTTTAAATTGCCAGTTTGACACCTATAATTTTAGGCCCGAAAAGGGTGTCATTTTATAAACTCATCGTTGAATTTATAAAAAAAAAACTTCAGGTGATCGCTGAAAATCTATCAACAGAGGAAATTCAAGGTCTAAAATCGATGTTCATGAACATGGACACGGACAAAAGTGGCACAATTACCTATGAAGAATTGAAAACCGGGTTGGCTAGACTTGGGTCAAAGCTCACAGAAGCTGAAGTTAGACAACTCATGGAGGCCGTAAGTTGTTTTAGATTTCAAAATTTAAAGATCATTCTTTATATACCAAACATTTCCAAGACTTAAAAAGGTTGTTTGTGTTTCAGGCTGATGTTGATGGAAATGGGTCGATTGATTACATTGAGTTCATCACGGCAACAATGCATCGACACAAACTTGAACGTGAAGAAGATTTGTACAAAGCTTTTCAGCATTTTGATACAGATGGTAGCGGGTATGCGTCTAAACCTTATTCTAACGTGATTTCTCTCATAAAATGTTATTTTCTCAACTTAATTAAGCTCTTAATTCAGGTTTATCACAAGAGACGAACTGGAAAATGCAATGAAAGAAAACGGATTGGGTGATGAAGATACCATAAAAGATATCATATCAGAAGTTGACACCGATAATGTGAGTTCTTCTGCATCGTCATCCTCTTGTTCATCTTCTTCAAGTGTACAGCTTGTAAACGCAAACATTCTTTTTCTTTTGCAGGACGGAAAGATAAACTATGAAGAGTTTTGTACAATGATGAGAAGCGGAACCCAAGGAGCAAAGCTGTTTTAATACCATTTTTTCAAAAATATTTATCAAGAGTTCTTTTTATCGAATGAGATGTGACTAACCTTGAACCAGACCTGATTAGGGTCTTAGAAACTGGTTAATAAGGGTCAAGTTCGGTTACTAGGATTTGTTTGGATTTATGGTTTGAGCCTTGTTATGTTTTCTTGTGAATGTCTGTAAACATAATATGTAAATTGCTACTTGTGTTAATCGAGTTGTTCTGTAAACAACCCTTGTACAATGTTACTTGAATCAATTAACTGTTTTCTGCAGTGTTTGGAAACAAGTTAAAAATTATAGTTCCGAGCATTCGGGTAAAAACAGTTCCGTAACCCTTGTATTGTATCCACTTCAGCTTATACCGACACAGGGGGTGTTTGGATGCCCTAGTCTGTAAAGTAGTACTAACATAACTTAAAGAGTTCTAACTGCAACTTAAAAATCATAATGAGAAGGTATTTGTAATGCAAATCTTTAAACTTAAAAAAGTTATTATAAACTGATTATCATGATCTCTCAAGCACAGCTAAAACTGAAAGTTCAGGTGATTGCTGAAAATATGACAACAGAGGAAACTCAAGGGCTAAGATTGATGTTTATGGACATGAGCACTGCCAAAAGCGGCACAATCACCTACCACCTACGCGTAACTTAAAAACTGGGATGGCTAGAATTAGACAACACAAGGAAGCCATAAGTTGTTTAAGTTTTCTAGATTTTAAGATTTTGATTATAAAAGGTAGAGTTTTTTTTTGGGTAAAAGGGAATTCATACCCCGGTAAAATAAAAGGTAGAGTTTTTCAAGACATAAAAGTTCTTTTTGCTGCAGGCTGATGTTGATGGAAACGGGACGATTGATTACATCGAGTTCATCACAACAAACATGCATCGACACAAACTTGAACGTCCAAAAAAGTGTGAATTGGCGGGAATGTTGGATTATGGTAGTCGAATAGCACGGATACATTACGAATATGTAAGCCTATTGGGGGCACACACGTTAATACACGGAGAATACGTTTAATACTTCACATTAATTAATAAACCGAGGACTAGAATGAACAAAACCCGAACCCCAAGGACATACCAAAGGTGGCCGGTTTCCTAAGGGGTATAAGAAGGGTGTTTTGTTCGTTTGTTGCATAAGGAGGAAAAGAGGAGTTGTGGTTGAACTAGGACTCGTATCCTAGTTGAACTAAGCTAGGGATAAAGGGTTATAAATACCCCTCATCCCATAGCTCATTCGGTACACACACACATTACTCTTAGATCTTTCATTGCTCGATCTCCTTGTTCTTTATTGTTATCAGCCGAGTTATACTAAACCGATCAAGGGTTTGTTCGAGTTTCGGTTTAACCTCGTTACACTATTCGGTTAATCCTCTTAAGGTTTAAAACGATTTCACTTGTTCTTCCAAGATAGACGATCAAGTTTGATTCACAAGGTGATTTGTTGAGTTCCTGTTCGAAGTTAAAA
>BQNB010039077.1:0-48309 GCA_026074375.1 Tanacetum coccineum | reverse complement strand
GATACCATTGTGGTGGCTATCCTTAAACTTACTGGGAAGGGGTTCTATACGTGTACTATTTGTGTTGAATATGAGTGAAGACCACCTAGGTGTTGGTGTTGTAAGGTCTTTGGTCATATTCAGGAGGAATGTCCTAAGAATTCAGGTTTGAGTGTGGCGAAGAACTTGAAGAAGCCTAGCGAGGCTCCTAGATGTTTTCCAGTTGGTTAGAAGGTGGGATGTAAACCAGTTAAGCAAGCTTATAGACCTGTTTCTACAAAGCCTACCGCCAACACTAGTGGAACTAAGAAAAATGGTGTGGAGCCTACCAAAAAGGTTAGTAATTCAAATCTAATTGATGTGCTAACTCAATTGAAAGGATGTGGATTTGGGTACCAATAGGGAACTTCAAACCCTTCAAATAGATTTCACAGTGTGAGGAGAACTTCTTGTCCATTTTTAGTTATAAGAATGAAATGGATGTTCATTTCATTGGGGTTCGTCAAAATTAATGAGTGTTACATAATGATTACAAACCTTGTAGTAGTTTTCACATGCGAGAGGAGAAAACTTATAAACACCCTGTGATGTTTTCAAGTCATTTGCGACATCAATAAAGCTACTAATTATTTTTAGTGTTGTACGTATTTACTTGTAATTTTGTGAATTAAGTTAAATCGCGTAAGCTAAGAATGATCATTTAATGTAAACGGGCATCAACAATTAACGTTTACATCAATCAAGTATTAAATAATTATTTTGAGAATAATTATAGTCTTTGTTCATTTTATTTTTATCGGTTACGTAAAGTGTCTACGTTTCGCGATAAATTAAGTTTAGGCATTTCCGGAACCACAAAAATATTTCTACGCTTCAACAAATACCCACAATTGTACCCAATACCCAAATTTTTATTTAACTTTACCCAAGTTAATATCATATGTCACTTTGTACACAAGAAAAACCAACCAAGACATAAACATGTGCTAGTATCACTTTAATATAAATCACACTTGTAACTGTATATCATTACATACTAGATATTTAGTTAATAACCAAAAATCATCTAGAAGCTCATCCCCCCCTCCTATCTCACGGCAACAACAACTAGGAGACCAAGAGCACACAAAAATCTTCCACTTGGTCTTGTACAACATATCCTCATTAAACCTAGCCATAACATGTTTCACTTTGACCATAAGAAATTCCATGAATTACTCATTTGTGTCTTGGACTTCTACTACATCCTTGACTAGCTTATACCATATATACTGCACTACCACTAGTGTAAGAACTCACTCTAACCACAATACACTTAGCAAAAAAAATCAAAACACATTTCCCATCCTCTTCTTGCTAGGCCACGAAAACACACTACCCCTTTAAATAATCCATACAAAATTTTCTACCATATTTACATATATACCTACATCATATCTAAGATACCTCAAGGTGTTTTGAAGCATTGGTTAACCATTTACAAGTATTGAAACAAGAAAGGAAGCTAGGGTTTTTATTTGGAAAGTTAGGGTTTTCTTGGTTGAAAAAGCTAGGGTTTTAAGGTTTATCCAGGGGTTTTGGATCTTTGTTGATCCATCAATTACATACATTAAGGTTATCTAACACCCTTATCTTGTCTTTTCAGGAGTTTATAAATATATTTTGTTTCTATGGTGTTAAATCACCACTTAGGATATATTTAACTCGTAAAAGTGGATTTTTCTTATAAACATGATTTTATGAACTTGTACACATGTTATAGGTGGTATTATTGAGGTTATAAAAGGGTTGTAAGACTTTCACACTCTTGGTTTATGTATAAAAATGATTATGTATAAACTAGTAATTAAGGTTTACTTAAGAAAGTTATGGTTTATAAGTGTTATTATGGACTTGTTAACTTGGACATTTGGACAATATGTGGACTAATGGACATATTTATATGTAAGACATATAATATACATGGTATAAAAGACTTGTGGTAATTTACAAAGTTGAAAGTTATAAAAACAAAGGTTAAATATGGATTTAATAAAGACATTGAAAGTTTCTGTCACTTTATCTCCCCCTATGCCCTACCGCACCCCCGCTCTCAATAACATATGTATTTTATGTTTTTATAATATACACTCCCATCTCCAAGACCGAATCCGGGTATATAAGAAACTTGTAAACGGTATTAATAACGAAGAAGTTATGTAATTTACAAGTTATACGTTAAATAAACGGAATTATAAAAGAATTTTTATAAAACAATTTATAAAAATTCTACAAAACAGAAAGTTTGATATTTTTAACAGATTATACACCTTTTTAGGATTCCAAAATGATAAGAATCATAATTTTTCAATTTATAACAAAGGAATTATGGAATTTGCAAGTTTATATACTTAAAATGTATAAAAATACTTTTATAAAAAGTTACTGTTCATGACAGAAATATTTATTTTTGTAAACCTCATAAATAAATAGAACTTTCAATTATGAGAATGTGCTCGAAAGAATTACTAAAAACGGAGCTAAAACAAATAAAATACGACGTTTACAATAATTAAAGTTTATAAAAGTAATTTTATAAACTATGAACAGTAAAAATACGATTATCAGCAGACACCACCACCTTTATAAAAATGTGATTATTTTAATAAGCGAAGACGTGCTCGAAGGGATATCGCCTAAGATCGTGGATTTTAACGAATAAGTTGTTGCGTTTACGGGTTTTACGACAATTAAATTTATAAATTTAAAAATAAATTTATAAAAAGTCATAAACAGTAAAAGTACTGTTCAATAAGAAGGTTATAAAATATATAAATGTAATATTGTATTTATCATATTAATACGAAGACAAGGAACGTAAGAAACACGAGAAACGAGTTTAAAACGGGGAAGTTATGCTAGTTTTACCTAAACGATAATTATAAACGTTTTCACTTTATAACAACGATTTTTAAATTACAAATAGATGGTGATGTAATTACATAGACTTGTATATGATATTAGTTAATCAATGTGATTAGTACTTATATGACCTATATTGGATTAGGTTGCATTCGATCATTTACGTGACACATTATCTGTGATATTTGGTTTATCAGTAACTCAAGGTGAGTTCATAGCCCCACGTTTTACATGGTTTTGTTTTATAAGTTTTGGGGTGTAAAAAATGCATTGTTTTATAACTGGACACAAGTGGATAAATTTTATACTATGATTACGTGTTGCCTAAGTAGCGATAACCCAAGTTGAGCCCATTATATGAACTATGGAAAATGTCAATGTTATTGGGATTGTGAGCGCGAATGTTATAAATAGATCTATTGGGATTGACATCCCCGTTCGGGTGATTAGCTATCACTAGGAAAACGAACGTATACCATGTCGGATTAGGGATGTTGCGGGTTAGAACATCAATACGGGCAATGTGGGCAATTATATATTGCAATTGATTTAATGTCGAGCTTCAGTGTCATGAGCTTAAGGGGTCACGTATTTACAAATTATGTGATGTTTGCTTTCTCTGCAATTATCATATCTTGGGGAAATCTTGTGGTCCAACATTTTTACGATTATCAACTTTGAATTCACCAACATTATTGTTGAGACGTTTTAAGCAGTTGTTTTTCAGGATGTCAGTAAGCACAAGGTGCAAAAGCGATACATTGGTGATTTGTATTTTGGATGACATGCTTATACGTTGTGCATTATATTTTTTAGGAATAATGTATCTGAACTAGTAGCTTGTGTATATGAACTGTGAAAAGTTTGTAGCTTCGAGCTTTTTGTAACAATGTTGCTAAATCCAAGTATCAGTTTTACGACTGTTTATGGTCGTTCTATATAATCTTGTGTTATTAATCTTAAGATGGTGACGCGCCCGGGCCTTATTCAGCTGCGTCCCCAATTTGGGGGTGTTACAGATTGGTATCAAGAGCCAAGGTTATAGAGAACCAGGTCAAAATGCTTTTGCTGGACTATAACCATTTTCAAACATTGCTTATATACAAAAGGGGTTTTTCACGGGACATACATGCATACACTACTTGTGCATTAGTCGGTTAGGCTAGATGCATGCATGATTGATATACATGTTATGATATAAATGTATATTACTATAAGAGTCTTATATTAAATACTAATATAAGTTATTTTGGATTTTCAGATACAAGTTATGTCAGATTCAGAAGATTCCACGGTCACCTATACACAGATATCTAGTCCATTTGCAGATTTGTCAAACATTGGTTCACCAGGAGTCGATGGACCACCCATTATGCCAGATGATCCATACGCATATGTTGTAGCTGCTTTCCAGGCCCCACCTTCACCTGATTATGTGCCAGGCCCCGAGGAGCCACAGGCACCACTTCCCCTAGACTTTGTTCCGGAGCCTGTTTACCCGGAATTCATGCCACTGGACGATGAGGTACTCCCAGCGGAGGAGCAGCCACTGCCTGCTGCATCACCTACTGATACTCACAGGTTATAATCTGGAGTCGTCCTGAGGAGGGACTGGGAGGAGGACGATGAGGATCCCGAGGAGGATCCAGCTGACTACCCTGCTGATAGGGATGATGATGAGGAGGAGGAGGAGGAGCCCTCCGGAGATGATGCTGATGATGAGGAGGAAGACGAGGAGGACGAGGAAGACGAGGAGGACGAGGAGGAGGAGCACCCAGCTCCGGCTGACTCTGTCCCACCACCACCTGTACACCGTATGACTGCCAGGATATCTATCCGTTTGTCTGAGCATCCATCTCACTTGCCTCCTTGGATGAGGTCGAGATGAGGACTTCTTGTCTTAAACCACTCTCCACCATCACACTATCTCCATTATCATCACCACTACCACAGATACCCTCACCACCACTCTTACCCATACCAGCCCCTATTTCATCACCACCTGTACTCCTACCCTCTACTGACCGTAGGGCAGACAGACCCGAGTTTTGCTTACCACCTCGGAAGAGGTTATGTTCTACTCAGGGTCCTAGGTACGAGGTTGGAGAGAGTTCATCTGCTGCTGCCGCTAGACCGACTGGAGGTCGTAGGGCAGACTATGGGTTTGTCGGTACTATGGATACCGAGATCAGACGACAAAGAGCCGAGGAGGTCGGCTATAGGATTAGAGATGTTTGGGTAGACGAGAGTGAGAGAGGCTGATTGGAGGACGGTTTAGCACCGGTGACCCTTAAAGGGGTCAATACTAGGGTGACTAGGCTTGCTGTAGTTCAGGAGCAGGACACGCAGGATATCTATGCTGTGATAGAGGATACTCAGGACAGACAGACCCAGATATATCAGAGAGTTGAGACATTGGTTGATGATAGTCAGTACCACTATGAGACTGCACGACTACTAGATCAGGAGGCTCTGGTTTCTCGGGAGGCATAGGGACGCTCATAGAGGTTAGATACACGGCATGTTGAGAGGGTTATGGCATTACGCTCTATAGTGATGAGTCAGCAGGCAGTGATTTCATAGTTGCAGGCAACTGACCGTAGGAGTCAGACTGTGACTTTAGAGATGCTACAGGCAGACCACATGAGGCAGGCAGAGATTGCAACATTACAAACATTTGACAGTACCCGACAGGAGCAGCTTGTGCAGACTTTGACATTGATGTAGTCACTACAGGGACAGGTGACCACTCTACAGGTGACAGCAGGGAACCTTGGGGTTCAGATAGCCTGTGTGCACGGAGGAGGCGGTAGTAGTCATAGCTCAGTTATGGCAAGTTGTTTTTATATAGCCTACCTAAGTATTACGGGTGAATCACGGCTAGTTAGGGCTCTAGGTTTATGGTGTATTTTTTACCTAATCATTGTAAACCTTTTGTATCTGAACAAACCATGTATGTTTTTGAAATTATATATGGAATGGTTATGTTATGTCACGATTGTAATCGAATTTATCATGAATGAATGTCGATTTAGCTATATCGTTGTTAATTTTAATTCAGTTGTGCATTTCACTGTGTGATGTGATCTCAGTCATGTCACGGTTATAATTTTATGAAATCTAACGAGTATTGTATTTTCTTGTGATATTGAAGAAAATGGCACCAAAAAGAAAGACAAGGTCAACACCAGAAACAACAACTACCACCACATCTGTCACTAATGCCCAACTTTAGGCAATGATTGATCAAGGTGTCACTACTGCACTAGCAGCACGTGATGCAACTAGGAATGGTGATGAAAGCCATACCCAGGAACGGGCGTGTTAGGATGGATGAAACGCTTGCTCGAGAAGTGCCACTATCAAGACTTCATGAGAGTGCCAACCTCTGTTATTTCAAAGGCACTGAGGGAGTGGTTAAATTAACTCAATGGTTTGAAAGGATGGAGACTGTGTTTCGCATAAGTAACTGCTCTATGGATAATCAGATCAAGTTTTCCACTTGTACTCTTCTCGCAGGTGCTTTGACGTGGTGGAACTCCCACGTTAGGATTATTGGTCAGGATGTTGTGTATGCAATGACTTAGATAGATCTGAGAAAGAAAATGACTGACAAGTACTGTCCGAGGAACGAGATAAAGAAGCTCGAGGTTGAGTTATGAAATTTGAAAGTGAAAGGTACAGATTGTGACAGTGGTATACAATCAAAAGATTCCTAAAGATACTAAGGCACTACTGTGTGTTATAATGTTTCCTGAAGAATCGGAAAAGGTTGAAAGGTATGTCGGTGGGTTGCCCGACATGATTCAGGGAAGTGTTGTGGCATCGAAACCGAAAACCATGCAGGAGGCTACTGAAATGGCATCTGAACTGTATGGATAAGAAATCAACATTTTAGCGGTTGAAAGGAAGCTGGTGAAAACAAGCGGAAGTTTGATGACACTTCCAAGAACAACCAGAACCATCCACAGCATAACAAAAGGCAGAATACTGGCAGAGCCTACACTGCGGGATCTGGTGATAAGAAACAGTATGGAGGATCTAAACCTCTATGTCCCAAATGCAATTACAACCATAACGGTCCATGTGCTCCAAAATGCTACAAGTGCAACAAATTTGGTCACTTGGCTCGTAATTGTAGAAGTTCTGCAAGTGTTATTCCGGGTAGTAACCAAAGAGGAAATGGGACAGGTTAAGGTCCTACTTGCTTCAAGTGTGGAGTTCGAGGACACTTCAAGATTGGACTGTCCGAAGCTAAAGAACAACAACAACAAACCGTTGGTAATCAGAGCGTTAGAAATCGCCAATGCTCTAGCGATAGGTGTATGCGGTTGGGGAGTGCGGGACAAACCAGATTTCAATGTCCGTGACGGGTACGTTCCTTCTCAACAAACGCTTGCTTCTATCTTTTTGATACTGGTGCCGATTAGGAAGTTTTTGTGTCCACTGCATTTAGTTCCCAAATTGATATCACACCATCTACCTTGGATCACTATTATGATGTTGAACTAGCCGACAGAAGAATAATTGGGTTGAACAATATTCTTAGGGGTTGTACATTAAATCTCCTGTACCACCCATTCAACATAAATTTAATGCTCGTACAACTTGGTAGCTTCGATGCTATAATTGGTATGGATTGGTGGTTATTGGACGGTACCTAAGCGATACATTTGTGTGATGCGGAGATGATTGTTCGCATCCCCTAGGAAATGACTACTCTAATCGTTCATGGTGACAGGGTAACCGGGAAATGAGGACCGATTAAACATCATCTCGTGCACCAAAACTCAGAAATATTTGCTAAAATGATGTCCTATCTTTTTGGCACATGTTACTACAAAGAAGGATAAAGACAAGTTGGAGGAGAAGCGACTTGAGGATGTACCAATTGTTCGAGATTTTCCTGATGTATTTCCTGAGGACTTGCCGGGTCTTCCTCCAACTTTACAAGTGGAGTTTCAAATTGATTTGGTACCTCGTGCTGCACCTGAAGCACGGGCACCTTATCGATTGGCGCCTTCCGAAATAAAAGAGTTGTCAGAGCAACTGCAAGAGTTATCTGACAAAGGCTTTATAAGACCTAGTTCCTCACCCTGGGGAGCTCTGGTCTTGTTTGTCAAGAAGAAAGACGGATCATTCCAGATGTGCATTGATTACAGGGAATTGAATAAACTAATGGTGAAGAACCGTTATCCACTTCCAAGAATTGACGATCTATTTGATCAGCTTTCATGGGGTGAGTGTCTCCTTCGAAGATCGGGACCTAAGGATTAGGTTATCACCAATTGAGGGTTCGAGAAGAATACATTCCAAAGACTGCTTTTCAGAATCGTTACGGCCATTATGAATATTTCAAGATATGCCATTTTTTGGTTTGACTGTGAACCACATGTCGTAATTCATGGTACTTTATGAATCGGCGTGTGCAAACCCATATCTGGATAAAATTCGTTAATGTCTTCATTATCGATATTCTAATAAATTCCGAAGAACAAAGCAAGAACACTATAGAGCACCTTAGCGTTATCTTAGAGTTGCTTAAGATGGAGGAGGTTGTATGCAAGTTTTTCCAAGTGTGATTTTTGATTTCCTAAAGGAAGTTCTAGGTTCACGTGTTTGATGTAATGCATTCACGTGGATCCTGCCAAGATCGAATCCATTAAAGATTAGGCATCTCCTAAGTCACCAACGGAGATTCGTCTATTTTAGGTCTTGCTGGGTATTATAGAAGATTTATCGAAGGGTTTTCGAAGATACAACCATACGATGACCAAGCTTACTTAGAAGAAGGTCAAGTTTGTTTGGGTGATAAACAAGAAGTAGCTTTTCAACTGTTGAAGCAGAAGTTGTGCAGTGCACCAATCCTGGCCTTACCTGAGGGAAGTGAAGATTTTATCACATACTGCGATGCTTCAAAGAAGGGTTTGGGCGCTGTGTTGATGCAGAGAAAAGGTGATTGCTTATGCATCACGCCAAAATGAAGTTCCATGAGGAAACACTATATACTCATGATTTGTAACTTGGAAGCAGTAAGTTTGTTCACCCGCTCTCAAGATTTGGAGGCACTACCTGTATGGAACCAAGTACACGGTGTTCACTCTACAACACATTCTTAATCAGAAAGAGTTGAACATGAGGCAACGTCGTTGGTTGGAGTTGCTCAGTGATTACGATTGTGAGATTCGTTATCACCCGGGAAAGGCAAACGTTGTTGCTGATGCTCTGAGCAGGAAGGAAAGAGATCAACCATTAAGAGTTCGAGCCTTAGTCATGACCATTGGCTTGGATCTTCCTAAACAAATTCTGAATGCTCAGACTGAAGCTCGGAAGCCGGAGAACCTCAAGAACGAAGATGTTGGAGGTATGTTGGTTGAAAATTCTAAAGATCCGGAGAAATTCAGAACGGAAAAGTTAGAACCACGAGCGGATGGAACTCTGCTTTCTAATGCAGGAGTTGGTTTACATGTTATGGTGACTTGAAGGGACTATGATTATGCAACGAGTCCCATAATCAAATACTCTATTCATCCGGGTTCTGTTAGATGTACCGAATATGAAGAAGCTATATTGGTGGCCCAATATGAAGGCCGACATCGCCACCTATGTTAGCAAGTGTTTGACATGTGCTAAGGTCAAGGCCGAACACCAAAGGCCATCAGGATTGTTGGTACAGCCCGATATACCTCAATGGAAGTGGGACAATATCACCATGGATTTTGTCACGAAGCTTCCTAAGTCGTCGCAAGGCTACGACACTATTTGGGTGATTGTCGACCGACTCACTAAGTCCGCAATCTTTGTACCAATGAGAGAGACTGATCCGATGGATAAACTTGCAAGAATGTACCTAAAGGAGGTGGTCACGAGGCATGGAATACCTCTCTCGATTATTTGTGATCGTGACCCTAGGTTCGCATCAAATTTCTGGAGGTCACTTCAGAATGCTTTAGGTACTAGTCTGGATATGAGTACTGCGTACCATCCACAAACAGACGGACAAAGCGAGAGGACTATTCAAACTCTCGAGGATATGTTGCGTGCTTGTGCAATCGACTTTGGAAAGGGTTGGGTTAACCATTTGCCATTAGTCGAGTTCTCATATAACAACAGTTATCACGCTAGCATAAAGGCTGCACCTTTTGAAGCGCTTTACGGTCGAAAGTGTCGTTCACCTGTTTGTTGGGCCGAGGTTGGGCAAGTGCAGCTTACCGGTCCAGTATTAGTGTCGAGAGACGACGAGAAGATTATTCAAATAAGCAGAGAATGCAAACGTCATGGGATCGACAAAAGAGTTATGCGATAAGAAGCGTAAGCCGATGGATTTTACAGGTTGGTGATTAATAGTTAGCTGAAGGTTTCGCTTGGAAAGGGGTCGTACATTTCGGCAAACAGCGGGAATGTTAAACCCCTGATATGTCGGGTCCTTTCATGTGTGCTAGAAAAGTTAGAGCCGTTGTCATACAAGCTTGGCTTCCGCAAGCAGCTTGAGTGGGATCACAACACTTTTCATGTATCCAATTTGAAGAGGTGTTATTTTGATGATCCATTAACTGTGCCATTGGATGGACTATACATTGATGACAAGCTTTAGTTTGTCGAGGAACCAGTCGAGATCATGGATCGAGAGGTAAAATAGTTGAGGCATAGTCGTGTCCCAATTGTCAAGGTAAGATGGAACTCCAAGAGAGGTCCTGAGTTCACGTGGGAACGTGAAGACCAATTCAAGAAGAAATACCCACATCTCTTTACCAAGACCGCACCGCCGCCAAGTGCCGCATCGTAAGCCTTGAGGACAAGGCTCGTTTAACGGGGGAAGTCTATAACACCCCGTGTTTTCAAGTCATTTGCGACGTCAATAAAGCTACTAATTATTTTTAGTGTTGTACGCATTTACTTGTAATTTCGTGAATTAAGTTAAATCGCGTAAGCTAAGAATGATCATTTAATGTAAACGGGCATCAAACAATTAAACGTTTACATCAAGCAAGTATTAAATAATTATTTTGGAGAATAATTATGGTCTTTGTTTATTTTATTTTTATCAGTTACGCAAAGTGTTTACGTTTCGCGATAAATTAAGTTTAGGCATTCTCGGAACCACAAAAATATTTCTACGCTTTAACAAATACCCACTTTTATACCCAATACCCAAATTTTTATTTAACTTTACCCAAGTTAATATCATATGTCACTTTGTACACAAGAAAAACCAACCAAGACATAAACATGTATAAGTAAACACTTTAAATAAAAACCTACAACTTGTAACTTATACATTACATACTAGATATTTAGTTAAATAACCAAAAATCATCTAGAAGCTCACCCCCCTCCTATCTTACGGCAACAACAACATTTGGAGACAATGAGCACACAAATTTTACAAATTGGTCTTGTACAACACTCTTGCATTTAAACCTAGCCATATCTTGTTCCCTTTGACAAATTTGGTTTTCCCCATTTTACTCATCCATGTCTTGGACTTCTACTACATCTTTGACTAGCTTATGTCATATATACATGCATACACTAGTGGTAAGAACTCACACAACACAATACACTTAGCAAAAACTCAAAACACTCTCCCATCCCTCTCTTGCTAGACCACGGCAAACAAGCACCCCTTTAAATAATCCATACAAAATTTTCTACCACATTTACATACATACCTACATCATATCTAAGATACCTCAAGGTGATTTGAAGCATTGGTTAACCATTTACAAGTATTGAAACAAGAAAGGAAGCTAGGGTTTTTATTTGGAAAGTTAGGGTTTTCTTGGTTGAAAAAGCTAGGGTTTGTAATCTAATCATGGGTTTAGATTTTTGTTGATCATCATACCACATCACACTAAGGTTATCTAACACCCTTATCTTTTCATGTTCATGATTATATGTGTATGTGATGTTTATATAGCAAAATCACCATTAGGACATTTTTTTAAACATGTAAAAGGGATTTTTACTTATGATCATTGTTTTGTACACTTTTATATATGTTATGATGTTGATAATATCATGTTAAAAGGGATGTATAAGTGATGTACCATGTTGGTTAAGTGTAAAAATGTATATGTACAAATTAGGGTTTTTAAAGTACTTAAGGAAAGTTATGTTTTTATGTGATGTTAATGACTTGTAAATCTTGTTATCATGGACTTGCATTGACAAAATGTGGACTAAGTACATTAATATATGTATGACATAGTATAATAAAAGTTATAAAGGACTTGTGGTAATAATATTAAGTTGAAAAATATATAAAAACAAGTTATATAATTAGTTATATAAAAAATATAAAGGGGCTGTTTGGTTTCGAATTTCGAACAGTGAGTTTGATGTTTTATAAAGATAGTACATCTCATGACGATTCCAAAAAGGTAAGAAACTCAAAAAACGGATTAATAACGAAAAAGATACGGTAAAAACAAGTTATACGATAAATAAACGGTGTTATAAAAGAATTTTTATAAAACAATTTATAAAAAATTTAGAAAACAGAAAGTTTGGTGTTTTTAACAGATTATACATATTTTTAGAATTCCAAAATGATAAGAATCATAATTTTCCAATTTATAACAAAAGAGTTATGAATTTTGCAAGTTTATATACTTAAATGTATAAAAATAAGTTTATAAAAAGTTACTGTTCATCAGAAACATATATTTTTGAAAATCATAAAAAATAAATATAAGTTTCAATTACAAGGACGTGCTCGAAAGAATTACTAAAAGCGGAGCTAAAACGAATAAAATACGACGTTTATAATAATTAAAGTTTATAAAAGTAATTTTATAAACTATGAACAGTAAAAATTACTGTTCATCAGTAGACCCCACTTTATAAAAATGTGATAATTTTAATAACAAATACGTGCTTGAAGGAATCGCTAAAATCGGGATTAAAATGAATAAGCTGTTGCATTTACGGGTTTTACGAAAATTAAATTTATAAAAGTAAATTTATAGAACGTCATAAACAGTAAAAGTACTGTTCATCAGAAAGTTATAAAATATAAAAATGTAATATTTTTATATATCATCTTAATACGAAGACGTGGACGTAAGAAACGCGAGAAACGGGTTTAAAACGGGAAAGTTATGCTAGTTTTACCAAAACGATAATTATAAACGTTTTCACTTTATAACAACGATTTTTAAATTACAAATAGATGGTGATGTAGCTACATAGACTTGTATATGATATTAGTTAATCAATGTGATTAGTACTTATACGGCCTATATTAATTTAGGTTGCATCCGATCATTTGCGTGACGCATTATCTGTGATATTTGGATTATCAGTAACTCAAGGTGAGTTCATAGCCCCACGTTTTACATGGTTTTGTTTTATAAGTTTTGGGGTGGAAAACATGCATTTGTTTTATAACTGGACACAAGTGGATAATATTTATACTATGATTACGTGTTGCCTAAGTAGCGATAACCCAAGTTGAGCCCATTATCATGAACTGTCAATTACTGGATTGTGAGCGCGAATGTTATGAATAGATCTATTGGGATTGACATCCCCGTTCGGGTGATTAGCTATCACTAGACAAACGAACGTATACCATGTCGGATTAGGGATGTTGCGGGTTAGAACATCAATACGGGCAATGTGGGCAATTATATATTGCCATTTATTTATGTCGAGCTTCAGTGTCATGAGCTTAGGGCAACATAATTACAATTATGTGATGTTTTGCATCTCCTGCATTATCATATACTTGGGAAAATCTTGTGGTCCAACCTTATACAATTTATCAAACCTATGAATTCACCAACATTATTGTTGATGTTTTAAAGCAATGTTTTTCAGGAGGTCAGTAAGCACAAGGTGCAAGCGATACATTGGTGATTTTGTATTTTGGGATGACATGCTTAAAGATATGGTTGCATTATATTTTGGGAATCATGTATTATGAACTAGTATCTTTGTAATATGAACAATAAATAAGTTAAGCTTCGGGATTTTTGTAACAAATGTTTGCTAAATCCAATATATCAGTTTTAAACGACTTTTAATTGTCGTTCTATATATATCTTGTGTTATTGATCTAAGATGTGACACGCCCCGAACCCTTATTCCGCTACGACCCAATTTGGGGGTGTTACAGATTGGTATCAAGAGCCAAGGTTATAAAGAACCAGGTCAAAATGTTTCTACTAGACTATAACTATTTTCAAACATTGCTTATATACAAAAGGGGTTTTTCACAGGACATACATACATACATATACTACTTGTGCATTAGTCAGTTAGGCTAGATGTATGCATGATTGATATTCATGATTGATATACATGTTATGATATAAATGTATATTACTATAAGAGTCTTATATTAAATAGTAATATAAGTTATTTTGGATTTTCAGATACAGTTATGTCGGATTCGGAAGATTCCACGGTCACTTATACATAGATATCCAGTCCATTTGCAGATTTGTCAGACATTGGTTCACCAGGAGTCGATGGACCACCCATTATGCCAGATGATCCATACGCATATGTTGTAGTTGCTTTCCAGGCCCCACCTTCACCTGATTATGTGCCAGGCCCCGAGGAGCCACAGACACCACTTCCCCTAGACTTTGTTCCAGAGCCTGTTTACCCAGAATTCATGCCACTGGATGATGAGGTACTCCTAGGGAGGAGCAGCCACTGCCTGCTGCTGCCTCACCTACTGACCAGTCACCAGGTTATATCCCGGAGTCTGATCCTGAGGAGGACCCGGAGGAGGACGATAAGGATCCCGAGGAGGATCCAGCTGACTACCCTGCTGATAGGGATGATGATGATGAGGAGGAGGAGGAGCCCTCCGGAGATGATGCTGATGATGAGGAGGAAGACGAGGAGGACGAGGAAGACAAGGAGGATGAGGAGGACGAGCACCTAGCTCCGGCTGACTCTGTCCAACCACCACCTGTACATTGTATGACTGCCAGGATATCTATCCGGGCTGAGCCATCCATATCACTTCCTCCTAGGGAAGAGGTCGAGAGACTTACTCCATTATCATCACCACTACCATATCACTGACCGTAGGGCAGACAGACCTGAGTTTTACTTACCACCTCGGAAGAGGTTATGTTCTACTCAGGGTCCTAGGTACGGGGTTGGAGAGAGTTCATCTGCTGCTTCCGCTAGACCGACTGGAGGTCGTAGGACAGACTATGGGTTTGTCGGTACTATGGATACCGAGATCAGACGACAGAGAGCCGAGGAGGTCGGCTATGGGATTAGAGATGTTTGGGTAGACCCGAGAGAGGCTGTTGAGGAGGTAGCACCGATGACCCTTGAAGGGGTCAATACTAGGGTGACCGAGCTTGCTGCAGTTCAGAAGCAGGACATGCAGGATATCTATGCTGTGATAGAGGATACACAGGACAAGCAGACCCAGATATATGAAAGAGTTGAGACATTGGTTGATGATAGTCAGTACCACTATAAGATTGCACGACTACTAGATCAGGAGGCTCTGGTTTCCCTGGAGGCATAAGGATGCTCCATAGAGGTTAGCTACATGGCACGTTCAGAGATTATGATATTACGCTCTATAGTGATGAGTCAGCAAGCAGTGATTTCACTGTTGCAGGCAGCTGACCGTAGGAGTCAAACTGTGACTTCAGAGATGCTACAGGCAGACCACATGAGGCAGGCAGAGATTGCAGCATTACGGACATTTGACCGTACCCGACAGGAGCAGCTTATGCAGACTTTGACATTGATGCAGTCACTACAAGGACAGGTGACCACTCTACAAGGACAGGTGACAACACTGCAGGGACAGCAGGGACCCTCTAGAGGTCCAACACAGCCAGTTGCACCGGAGGAGGTCGGTAGTAGTTCATAGATCATGTTATGGCTAGTTGTTTTGTATATAGCCTACTAAGTATTACGGGTGACTCCCGGCTAGTAGGGCTCTAGGTTTATGTTGTATTTTGTAACCTAATCGTTGTAAACCTTTTGTATCTGAACAAACCATGTATGTTTTCGAAATTATATATGGAATGGTTATGTTATGTCACGATTGTAATCGAATTTATCATGAATGAATGTTGATTTAGCTATATCGTTGTTAATTTTAATTCAGTTGTGCATTTCACTATGTGATGTGATCTCACTTTACTTATCATGTATATGTCATGTCACGGTTATGATTTTATGAAATCTAATAAGTATTATATTTTCTTGTGATATTGAAGAAAATGGCACCAAAAAGAAAGACAAGGTCAACACCAAAAACAACAACTACCACCACATCTGTCACTAATGCCCAACTTCAGGCAATGATTGATCAAGGTGTTACTGCGGCACTAGCAGCATGTGATGCAACTAGGAATGGCGATGACAGCCATACCTCGAGAACGGGTGTCAGGAGGACTGAACGCGTTGCTCAAGAGTGTACCTATCAAGACTTCATGAAGTGCCAACCTCTGTATTTCAAAGGCACAGAGGGAGTTGTTGAATTAACTCAATGGTTTGAAAGGATGGAGACTGTGTTTCGCATAAGCAACTGCTCTATGGATAATCAGATCAAGTTTTCGACTTGTACTCTTCTCGTAGGTGCTTTGACGTGGTGGAACTCCCACGTTAAGATTGTTGGTCAAGATGTTGCATATACAATGACTTGGACAGATCTGAGAAAGAAAATGACTGACAAGTACTGTCTGAGGAACGAGATAAAGAAGCTCGAGGTTGAGTTATGGAATTTGAAAGTGAAAGGTACCGATGTGACAGGGTACAATGAATGATTCCAAGAACTAGCACTATTGTATGTTAGAATGTTTCCTGAAGAATCGGACAAGGTTAAAAGGTATGTCGGTGGGTTGCCCGACATGATTCAGGGAAGTGTTGTGGCATCGAAACCGAAAACCATGCAGGAGGCTACTGAAATGGCATCCGAACTGATGGATAAGAAAATCAACACTATCACTGAAAGGCAGGCTAAAAACAAGCGGAAGTTTGATGACACTTCCAAGAACAACCAGAACCATCCACAGCATAACAAAAGGCAGAATACTGGCAGAGCCTACACTACGGGATCTGGTGATAAGAAACAGTATGGAGGATCTAAACCTCTATGTCCCAAGTGCAATTACAACCATAACGGTCCATGTGCTCCAAAATGCTACAAGTGCAACAAATTTGGTCACTTGGCTCGTAATTGTAAAAGTTCTGTAAGTGTTAATCCGGGTAGTAACCAAAGAGGAAATGGGACAGGTCAAGGGCCTATTTGCTTCAAGTGTAGAGTTCGGGGACACTTCAAGACGGACTGTCCGAAGCTAAAGAACAACAACAACAATCGTGGTAATCAGGTTAGAAATGCCAATGCTCCAACGAAGGTGTATGCGGTAGGGCATGCGGGGACAAACCCAGATTTTAATGTCGTGACGGGTACGTTCCTTCTCAACAACCACTATGCTTCTATCTTATTTGATACTGGTGCCGATAGGAGTTTTGTGTCCACTGCATTTAGTTCCCAAATTGATATTACACCATCTACCTTGGATCACTATTATGATGTTGAACTAGCTGACGAAAGAATAATTGGGTTGAACACTATTCTTAAGGGTTGTACATTAAATCTCCAAAACCACCCATTCAACATAAATTTAATGGCCATAGAACTTGGTAGCTTCGATGCTATAATTGGTATGGATTGGTTGGCGAGGTACCAAGCGATCATTGTGTGTGCCGAGAAGATTGTTCGCATCCCCTGGGGGAATGAAACTATAATCATTCATGGTGACGGGAGTAACCGGGGAAATGAGACACGATTGAACATCACCTCGTGCACCATAACTCAGAAATATTTGCTAAAAGGATGTCCTATCTTTTTGGCACATGTTACAACAAAAAAGGCAGAAGGAAAGTCGGAGGAGAAGCGACTTGAGGATGTATCCATTGTCTGATATTTTCCTGATGTATTTCCTGAGGACTTGTCGGGTCTTCCTCTAACTCGACAAGTGGAGTTTCAAATTGATTTGGTACCTGGTGTTGCACCTGTAGCACGGGCACCTTATCGATTGGCGCCTTCCGAAATGAAAGAGTTGTCAGAGCAACTGCAAGAGTTATCTGACAAAGGCTTTATAAGACCCAGTTCCTCACCCTGGGGAGCTCCGGTCTTGTTTGTCAAGAAGAAAGACGGATCATTCCGGATGTGCATTGATTACCGGGAATTGAATAAACTAACGGTGAAGAACCGTTATCCACTTCCAAGAATTGACGATCTATTTGATCAGCTTCAAGGGTCGAGTGTCTACTCGAAGATCGACCTAAGGTCAGGTTATCACCAACTGAGGGTTCGAGAAGAAGACATTCCAAAGACCGCTTTCAGAACTCGTTACGGCCATTATGAATTTCAAGTTATGCCATTTGGTTTGACGAACGCACCTGCCGTATTCATGGACCTTATGAATCGGGTGTGCAAACCATATCTGGATAAATTCGTGATTGTCTTTATTGATGATATTCTGATATATTCAAAGAACAAGCAAGAACATAACGAGCACCTTAAGCTAATCTTAGAGTTGCTTAAGAAAGAGGAGTTGTATGCCAAGTTTTCCAAGTGTGAATTTTGGATTCCTAAAGTACAGTTCCTAGGTCACGTGATTGATAGTAAAGGCATTCACGTGGATCCTGCCAAGATCGAATCCATTAAAGATTGGGCATCTCCTAAGTCACCAACGGAGATTCGTCAATTTTTAGGTCTTGCTGGGTATTATCGAAGATTCATTGAAGGATTTTTGAAGATTGCCAAACCAATGACCAAGCTTACTCAGAAGAAGGTCAAGTTTGAGTGGAGTGACAAACATGAAATAGTGTTTCAACTGATTAAGCAGAAGTTGTGTAGTGTGCCAATTCTGGCTTTACCTGAAGGAAGCAAAGATTTTATCGCATACTGCGATGCTTCAAAGAAGGGTTTGGGCACGGTGTTAATGCAAAGAGAAAAGGTGATTGCTATGCATCACGCTAACTGAAGATTCATGAGAAGAACTATACGACTCATGATTTAGAACTTGGAGCAGTAGTGTTCGCTCTCAAGATTTAGAGGCACTATCTGTATGGAACTAAGTGTATGGTGTTCACTGATCATAAGAGCTTACAACACATTCTTGATAAGAAGGAACTGAACATGAGACAACGCCAATGGTTAGAGTTACTCAGTGATTACGATTGCGATATTTGTTATCACCCGGGGAAAGCAAATGTCGTGGCTGATGCTTTGAGTAGGAAGGAACGAGAACCACCATTAAGGGTTCGAGCCTTAGTCATGACTATTGTCTTGGAGCTTCCTAAACAAATCCTGAATGCTCAGACTGAAGCTCGGAAGCCGGAGAACCTCAAGAACGAAGATGTTGGAGGTATGTTGGTTGAAAATTCTAAAGATCTGGAGAAATTTAGAACGGAAAAGTTAGAACCACGAACAAATGGAACTCTATGCTTCAATGGCAGGAGTTGGTTGCCATGTTATGGTGATTTAAGGACCGTGATCATGCACGAGTCCTACAAGTCCAAATACTCTATTCATCCGGGTTCTGACAAGATGTACCAAGATATGAAGAAGCTATATTGGTGGCCCAATATGAAGGCCAACATCGCAACCTATGTTAGCAAATGTTTGACCTATGCTAGGGTCAATGCCCAACACCAAAGGCCATCAGGATTGTTGGTACAGCCTGAGATACCTCAATGGAAGTGGGACAACATCACTATAGATTTTGTTATGAAGCTTCCAAGGTCGTCGCAAGGCTACGATACCATTTGGGTGATTATTGACCAACTGACTAAGTCTGCAATCTTTCTACCGATGAGGGAAACTGATCCCTGGAGAAACTGGCAAAAATGTACCTAAAGGAAGTGGTCGCAAGACATGGAATCCCAGTCTTAATCATTTGCGATCGTGATCCTAGGTTCGCATCAAATTTTTGGAAGTCACTCTAGAAGGCTTTGGGTACTAGCTTGGACATGAGTACGGCATACCATCCAGAAACTGACGGGCAAAGCGAGAGGACCATTCAAACTCTCGAGGATATGTTACGTGCATGCGTGATCGACTTTGGAAAGGGTTGGGTTGACCGTTTGTCCTTAGTTGAGTTCTCGTACAACAACAGTTATCACGCTAGCATAGAGGTTGCACCTTTTGAAGCGCTTTACGGTCGAAAGTGTCGTTCACCTATTTGTTGGGCCGAGGTTGGGCAAGTGCAACTTACTGGTCCAGATTTAGTTCGAGAGACGACCAAGAAGATTATTCAGATAAAGTAAAGAATGTAAACCGCTCGCGATCGACAAAAGAGTTATGCCGATAAGAAGCGTAAGCCGATGGATTTTCAAGTTGGGGATAAAGTTATGCTAAAGGTTTCGCCTTGGAAAGGGGTCATACGTTTTGGCAAACGGGGGAAGTTAAACCCTAAATATGTTGGACCTTTCAAGGTGTTAGAAAAAGTTAGAGCCGTTGCATACAAGCTTGAGCTTCCGCAAGAGCAGAGCAGGGTTCATAACACTTTTCATGTATCCAATTTGAAGAGGTGTTATTCCGATGATCCATTAACTGTGCCATTGGGTGGACTACACGTTGATACAAGCTTTAGTTTGTCGAGGAACCGGTCAAGATCATGGATCAAGAGGTCAAACAGTTAAAGCATAGCCGTGTCCCAATTGTCAAGGTAAGATGGAACTCCAAGAGAGGTCCTGAGTTCACGTGGGAACGTGAAGACCAATTCAAGAAGAAATACCCGCATCTCTTCACCAAGACTGCACCGCCTCCAAGTGCCGCATCGTAAGCCTTGAGGACAAGGCTCATTTAACGGGGGAAGTCTATAACACCCCGTGATTTCAAGTCATTTGCGACGTCAATAAAGCTACTAATTATTTTTAGTGTTGTATGCATTTACTTGTAATTTCGTGAATTAAGTTAAATCGCGTAAGCTAAGAATGATCATTTAATGTAAACGGGCATCAAACAATTAAATGTTTACATCAAGCAAGTATTAAATAATTATTTTGGAGAATAATTATGGTCTTTGTTTATTTTATTTTTATCAGTTACGCAAAGTGTTTACGTTTCGCAATAAATTAAGTTTAGGCATTCCTAGAACCACAAAAATATTTCTACGCTTCAACAAATACCCACTTTTATACCCAATACCCAAATTTTTATTTAACTTTACCCAAGTTAATATTATATGTTACTTTGTACACAAGAAAAACCAACCAAGACATAAACATGTTCAAGTAAACACTTTAAATAAAAACCTACAACTTGTAACTTATACATTATATACTAGATATTTAGTTAAATAACCAAAAATCATCTAGAAGCTCATCCCCCCCCCCCTCCTATCTCACGGAAACAACAACATTTGGAGACAATGAGCACACAAATTTTACAAATTGGTCTTGTACAACACTCTTGCATTAAAAGCACACAAAAATCTTCCACTTGGTCTTGTACAACATATCCTCATTAAACCTAGCCATAACATGTTTCACTTTGACCATAAGAAATTCCATGAATTACTCATTTGTGTCTTGGACTTCTACTACATCTTTGACTAGCTTATACCATATATACAAGTATACAAGAGATAGATAACACACACATGCAAAACACTTTACCAAAAATCAAACAAAACCTCTCTTTTCCTCCTTGCTAGGCCACGGCTCAAAACACCCCTTTTAAATAAACCATACAAATTTTCCTACAACATATACAAGCCATCACACATCATTCCTAAGATATACTAAGGTATTTGCAAGCATTGGTTAACCATTTACAAGTATTGAAGCAAGAAAGGAAGCTAGGGTTTTATTTGGAAAAGTTAGGGTTTTCTTGGTTGAAAAAGCTAGGGTTTGTAATCTAATCAAGGGTTTAGATTTTTGTTGATCATCATACCACATCACACTAAGGTTATCTAACACCCTTATCTTTTCATGTTCATGATTATATGTGTATGTGATGTTTATATAGCAAAATCACCATTAGGACATTTTTTAAACATGTAAAAGGGATTTTTACTTATGATCATTGTTTTGTACACTTTTATATATGTTATGATGTTGATAATATCATGTTAAAAGGGATGTATAAGTGATGTACCATGTTGGTTAAGTGTAAAAATGTATATGTACAAATTAGGGTTTTTAAAGTACTTAAGGAAAGTTATGTTTTCATGTGATGTTAATGACTTGTAAATCTTGTTATCATGGACTTATATGGACAAAATGTGGACTAAGGACATTAATATATGTATGACATAGTATAATAAGAGTTATAAAGGACTTGTGGTAATAATATTAAGTTGAAAAGTATATAAAAACAAGTTATATAATTAGTTATATAAAAGATATAAAGGGGCTGTTTGGTTTCGAATTTCAAACAGTGAGTTTGATGTTTTATAAAGATAGTACACCTCATGACGATTCCAAAAAGGTAAGAAACTCGAAAAACGGATTAATAACGAAAAAGATACGGTAAAAACAAGTTATACGATAAATAAACGGTTTTATAAAAGAATTTTTATAAAACAATTTATAAAAATTATACAAAACAGAAAGTTTGGTATTTTTAACAGATTATACATATTTTTAGGATTCCAAAATGATAAGAATCATAATTTTCCAACTTATAACAAAAGAGTTATGAATTTTGCAAGTTTATATACTTAAATGTATAAAAATAACTTTTATAAAAAGTTACTGTTCATGATAGAAACATTTATTTTTGTAAACCTCATAAATAAATAGAACTTTCAATTACGAGAACGTGCTCGAAAGAATTACTAAAAACAGAGCTAAAACGAATAAAATACGACGTTTACGATAATTAAAGTTTATAAAAGTAATTTTATAAACTATGAACAGTAAAAGTTACTGTTCATTAGCAGACCCCACTTTATAAAAATGTGATGATTTTAATAACGAAGACGTGCTCGAAGGAATCGCTAAAATCGGGATTAAAACGAACAAGTTGTTGCATTTACGGGTTTTACGACAATTAAATTTATAAAAGTAAATTTATAAAACGCGATAAACAGTAACTTTTTACAATTATGTGATGTTTTGCATCTCCTGCATTATCATATACTTGGGGAAATCTTATGGTCCAACCTTATACGATTTATCAAACCTATCAATTCACCAACATTATTGTTGACGTTTTAAAGCAATGTTTTTCAGGAGGTCAGTAAGCACAAGGTGCAAGCGATACATTGGTGATTTTGTATTTTAGGATGACATGCTTAAAGATATGGTTGCATTATATTTTGGGAATCATGTATTATGAACTAGTATCTTTGTAATATGAACAATGAATAATTTAAGCTTCGGGCTTTTTGTAACAAATGTTTGCTAAATCCAAGGTATCAGTTTTAAACGACTTTTAATGGCCGTTCTATATATATCTTGTGTTATTGATCTAAGATGTGACACGCCCCAGACCCTTATTCTGCTGCGACCCAATTTAGGGGTGTTACAGCTAGTATTTTATACAAGAAGCTTTAAAACGCGAATTCATGCTTACAAAAAAAAGCCAATAGTTTTGCAAGTTCTAAAATAACTTTAAATATGCAAACGTTGATTTTATTAGACTAAGCTTTCGCGATCTTTTTAATTAAAGATTTTAAAATTGCAAAGAACGCAAAAAAGAAAGAGTTTGAAAATAAGTTGGATGCTAAGCCTGGAGTCAAAAGTTGGATCTCTTTAGAGCTCATAGAGTTAATTGAGGCTTTTGCTCCACCACTTAATAAACTGCTAATATAAATGTTAAATAAAATAAAGTTACTTTTGGTTTTTTGCGATTCTTAGTTTAGATCCCTTCGTAGAGATTCCTTCTGATGAAATTAAGGTACACATCGAGGTTTTGTCAGTGTTGTGGGGAAATAGGCTACCGATTCCTGATGGCTCGCTACCGTTGTCTAGGTAGTTAAAAGACCATAGGACTTGAAATAATTGGCTATAATAAAAATAATGTAATACACAAAGCCGAAAAAAGGACCACTAGACCATGGTCGGACTCGCATACCAAGTGAAAGTCGTTTAAGGTTGGAGATAATAATAATAAAAATACAAGACTGATAAAAGTTTTTACTGACCATGGTCGGCCCGCAAACCGATGTGGTAGTTATTCAAAAAGGTTGAGGATCACCTGGTCCGAAAAAGACTCCTAGACCATGGTCCGCTCGCATACATGATGTGGCAGATTTTGGTTTTTTTAAAAAAAAGGAACCTCGAGGGGGTAAATAATGTTGACAATAATAATAATAATAAAACCAAATTTCGACTCCGGTTATCTAAATAAAGCCTCCATCTCTGGACCGTATTGAAATTGGTTTTCGGATAAATAAAAATGGATCTAACCCCAAAATCAATGTTAAATTCGACCTATAATGTGGACCTTATTCTCACCATATCGTCTCTTTAGGAAATGATTTCAAACTAATTATGGTCTAAACTGGGTTTACTTTATATGAATAAGGACATAATTTATTTGTCACCAATAATAAAAATTAAATCCTTAGAGGATTTAGGAATAAGGGAGCAGAAAGTAGCTATGCGTACACAATTTGCATTTATGAGCAGTGTTAGCATCTTAACTTGTATTTAACAATGATTTCGTTTTTAAGCTTAGTTTAGGGCGGGTGAAAAATCAAGGACGATGAATTTATCCTTAAGGACACTATTTATAAGTGTTTCTTGTTCCGTGATTCTAAAAGTTATAATTAAATAATGAAAGTCAAGCATGTTGTCACTTGTAAAAAAACAAAAAAAAACAAAAAAAAACAAAAAATAAATAAAAATAAAAATAAAATGTATACAGAAATGGTAAAACGAGGCTTTTTAAAACTAGTAATTTCTTAATCCCCTTAGATGAACACTTAGCTACTTTTCGAGGGTATTAGTCTAAGGGGGTTGAAATTTTTGATTTTCTATGTGTGTATTTATAACATTGCGTGAGGATACGGCAATAGCGTACTATGGGTTTTTGATATGTGTTTAATCACATATCAAATTTCTTTATTAAAACAAGCTTAAATGACAAAAAACAAATAGAAAATACATTGTATTTGTCTGTTTTGTTAATTGCGTTGTGCAGGTAACAGATATTCACAAAAAGACAAAAAAATATGGACAAATGGACAAAAACGAACACGAGATTGGAAGAGCGTGAGAAAATGAAGCCGAAGGCATATTCATCTTTAATGGGCCAACCCGTACCCGTTTAATGGCCCAAGTCAGCCCATAAAGATTTATATTATAAAAACCTTAGGCAAAAATATTAGCCTAATATTAATCCATTTCATATTCTAAGTCCAATCCAATAACCTAACTAATCCAGCCCATGACCCAAGCCCAATCCTGATCCAAGTCATATATAAAAAAACGAGCTCAAAAGTTACTGTACATCTCCATCTCCTACATTTTTTACAACTAAAAAGAGTATGTACGGGTAAATTCTAATCTACCACACACACGAATCCATCTAGAAGGCTAACGTTGCAAAATTAACATCATTCAACTCGACCCCTTGCAATCCAAGGTGTCCTATTGGCTAATAGAAACCGTGGAGGATGATCCAAGGTGCAAAAGATAGATGGAGTTTGTTATGATTGAAGGTCAAAGACATGAAGCAAAAGACGTTCCTCATGGCCTAGAACCTTCCTCAACAGCTACAATATAGAGTCAGTGAATCCACACATTTATCATCTAATGTAGGATTTGTAATGTAGTTTTTAGCTTAATTTACCAGTTTTTAAAAAAAAAATAAAAAATTAAAAAATTGTAATTTTCATTAATGTAATTTTGTAATCTCTTTTCAATTAATAAAAGTTCAGTTTCATTTTAAATTTCGTATTAAATCATTGTTTTACTTTAATGCAAATATGGTTTACATGTATTTAGAAGTAACCTAATAAGCTCAATAAGCTCTTAATTACCTAATAAGTTAATACTTATTCAGTTAAGCTATCTTATAGACCAACTGAATAAGCAGTTCCACCTAAATCACCTAAAAAGTCATAATAAGCTTAATGTGGAAGATAAGCTAGAAATGGAAGGGCTTATAGGACTGTACCAACGTATGTAAATAAGCTGGAGCTTGTAGATTAAGCTCTTAAGAGCAGTTTAAGTCCTTGTTTTGAGCAAATGACAAGGTATGATCACTTTTACTTTTTAGCTTAATTTCTTTTGTAGCTTATCCAACTACTTATTATGTGCTTATAACTGTTGCTTATGTGCTTATTCTATCTTATAGTAGCTTAATGTGTCTAGTTTATAGTTTAGAATAGCTTGATTTGTGTTTTTATGTAAACTGTCCATTTAGAGTTAAAATAGAAGTTAGTACTGCTCTATAGTTTAGTTTATGGTAAAATGCTTATTCTTCTTAAGATTTAGCTTATTTGTCCTTATTAATCTTAGAACTTAATCTGTTTTCATATTTTGAAGCTTATTAAGGTTTGTCTTAGCTTTAAATTAGTTTTTCAAGTTTTAAAGGGGTGTTTGGATTAAGGACTTAAATATGGTGAAATGGAGTGGAATCTGTTTTTGGTACTCAAATCATTTTTCACAAGCTCTTATTTAGTCTAAATTCTAGTTCTAATAAGTTTAAAATAAGTTTTGATAAGTTTGGTGGTTTATTTCATCAAAAGTCATATCTGTTAGTCCGAAGGATTTTCAAACTGCTTATTTGTGTGATTCTTCTTAAAGTGTGTTTTTAATGCTCAAATTTGGTTGCATTGGAATCAATTTACATATGTTTTGAGTTATTTTACTTTGGGATAGCCTTTTAAACATTTTAGTCCAAAAATCAGTCAAGTAGTGTTAGCTTTTAAAAGTGTGGTATTGTAGATTAATTGTAGACAGATTCTAGCTTATCTTTGATTTATTTTGATTGCATTTAGCTTAATATGATCTGTTGTCAATCTATTTTGAGTTTTCAGTTGGTCAAAAATAATTTTTGAGTCTTAATTTTAAGCTGCAAGTTGTCATTTCAACACAAAAATTCCAAAAAAAAGAGAGTAGAGTAAACTGTTATTTTCATCTTTCTTTTCTAGCTTATTTCTTTAACCAATTTGCTTACTTCTAGCTTATCAGTATTATTTGAGTCTAGTCTTTTATTTTTTTTCACCTTTTAAGCTTATTCTTAATGCTTATTAGTTCAAAATCTTAGCTTAAAAATTGGTAAAAGTCCTTTAAAAACCATTTTGAGTCAACTGTCTTATTCCAATTAATTGCTTATTTCAGCTTAACTGGAAATTTGCTAAATTTCTAGTCATTAGTGCTTATTAAGTCTAGGTCTAGGTCTGTTTCTAGCTTATTGGTCTTCTAATTAGCTTATTGGTCTTATTATTGCTTATTGAGTCTAACATTTTTTAGGAACCAAGTGTTTCTAGCAATATGTCACTTTTGATTGTCTTTTTCTAGCTTAATAATAAGTTCTGGCCTTAATCCATTTATTAAAATTGCTTATTTCTACTTAATCTTTAGCTTTTTCCAAAAAGAAAAATAAAAAATTGTTTTACAAAAAGGGACAGTCACAGGACTTGAACCTGTGACCTCCCCCTCAACACACACACGCCTTAACCAACTGCCCTTGGGTCCTTTTCAGTTAAACTATTGTTCCATTTATTTCTTATATGCAAGTTTAGTTTTTAGCTTATTTTACTTATTGAATTTTAGCAGGTTATTGGTAATAGCTTATTGAGTCGTTTTTCTTTGTAAACCTCAGAATTAGTATCTAGTATTTTTATAAATTTTCTCAAAATTTTAAGATCATGTTTAGTATTTTTTTTATCTAATTTCTAGTCTTATTTAGTTTTAAAAATAGTTTTAAAATTTATAAAAAATATTTTCTGATATTAAAAATTAGTTTAATACATTTTAGTTTAAGGAATTTGCATTTTGAATTTTTAGAGTTTTAATTTTGTAATTTTTGGTTAATTAGTTACTTTTAGTTATTAATTAGTTATTAAATGATTTATGTGTTTTTAGAATCCAAAATCCAAAATCCAAAATTTCGATTATTCAAGCACCCGATCACGAACCGAAACAAGATTTTCAATATTCATGCTTCGTTGAGAAAACGACTCAGGAACGATTTGAACTTTATCCTTTCCTAAGGGTAATTTTTTCATCAATACATTCCGGAAATATATTTTATTAGTGATTAGCTTATTACTCTTTCACAAGAGTAATTTGCCGATTTGCTTATATTATATTTACTATAAAACGTAGTAAACAAGTTTTGATAAGTTTGGTGGTTTATTTAATCAAAAAGTCATATCTGTTAGTCCGAAGGATTTTCAAACTGCTTATTTGTGTGATTCTTCTTAAAGTGTGTTTTTAATGCTCAAATTTGGTTGCATTGGCATCAATTTACATCTGTTTTGAGTTATTTTACTTTGGGATAGCCTTTTAATCATTTTAGTCCAAAAATCAGTCAAGTAGTGTTAGCTTTTAAAAGTGTGGTATTGCAGATTAATTGTGGACAGATTTTAGCTTATCTTTAATTTATTTTGATTGCATTTAGCTTAATATGATCTGTTGTCAATCTGTTTTGAGTTTTCAGTTGGTCAAAAATAGTTTTTGAGTCTTAATTTTAAGCTGCAAGTTGTCATTTCAACACAAAAATTCCAAAAAAGAGAGAGTAGAGTAAACTGTTATTTTCATCTTTCTTTTCTAGCTTATTTCTTTAACCAATTTGCTTACTTCTAGCTTATCAGTATTATTTGAGTCTAGTCTTTTATCTGTTTTCACTTTTTAAGCTTATTCTTAGTGCTTATTATTTAAAGTCTTAGCTTAAAAAATTGTAAAGCCTTTAAAAGCCATTTTGAGTCCAACTGTCTTGTTTCCTTTTAAAATGCTTATCCGACTTATTGATTCTAATTTCTAGTCATTAGTGCATATAATCTAGGTCTAGTTTTTGTCTAGCTTATTGGTCTCTAATTAGCATAATTAGTCTTAACATGCTTATTGAGTCTAACATTTTTTTAGGAACCAAGTTGCATTCTAGCAATCAGTCACTTTTGATTGTTCTTTATCGTAGCTTTAAATAATCAGTTCTTGGCCTAAAACTTTATTAAAATTGCTAATTTCTACTTAATCTTTAGATTTTCCAAAAAAGAAAAAAAAATTGTTTTACAAAAAGGGACAGTCACAGGACTCGAACCTGTGACCTCCCTCTCAACACACACATGCCTTAACCAACTGCCATTGGGTCTTTTTCAGTTAAACTATTGTTCCATTTGTTTCTTATATGCAAGTTTAGTTTTTAGCTTATTTTGCTTATTGAATTTTAGCACTTATTGGTAATAGCTTTTTGATCCGTTTTTCTTTGTAAACCTCAGAATTTGTATCTATGTATTATTATAAATTTTTCTCAAATTTTTTTAGGATCAATTTTTAGTTATATTTTATATTTAATTTTTAGTCTTATTTAGTTTTAAAAATAGTTTTAAATAGTTTAAAAATTTATAAAAAAATATTTCGAGATATTAAAAATTAGTTTAATACATTTATTTTAAGAATTTAATTTTGAGTTTTTTAGAGTTATTAAATTTTTTAATTTTGGTTAATTAGTTACTTTATTATTATTTATTATTATATGATTTAAATGTTTTTAGATTTTAAATTGCCTAATTCCTAGATTAGCGTGCCCTTTATGTGCTTTTCCCTTTGCGTTATTAATTTAACGAATCCAAAATCCAAATTTTGATTATATCAAGCACCCGAACACGACGAAACAAGAGTTATATTCACACGCTCCTTTGGAAAACGACTCGGAACGATTTAGAACATTATCCTTTCCCAGATTGTAAATTTTCTCATCAATACTTCCGACATATATTTTATTATGATTAGCTTTATTACTCCTTTCCCAAGAATAATTTGCCGATATGCTTATAAAATATATTTTATAATATAGTATATAATATATATATATATATATATATATATATATATACTATAAAACGTAGTAACCAATATTTGGCGCCGCTGCCGGGGAAGTGTGAAACGATTATCGCGTTAAAGTTTGAAAAATAGTGCATTGAAGACCCTTCCCCGTGAAGTTATCATTTTTTTGTGAATATGTATTTTTCATTTCTTTATTT
Source organism: Tanacetum coccineum (assembly GCA_026074375.1). Lineage (NCBI taxonomy): Eukaryota > Viridiplantae > Streptophyta > Magnoliopsida > Asterales > Asteraceae > Tanacetum > Tanacetum coccineum. The sequence continues at coordinate 18,313 of BQNB010039077.1, read as the reverse complement.
TTCATTTTCTTTTATATAAAACTATAAAATACAAAAATATTTTATTTTTCTCGATTTATTTTTGTGGATTTAATTTCTATTTTAAAGTATTTAAAATAACAAAAAAAATTGAAAAACAACAAAAGAAACCAGATGTACAATTTTTAAATCCGGCTCACGCTTAAGATTAACAAACTATAAGATGAGGTATATAATAAGGTTGAGACCTATCAGATACTTCGACCCAAAAGGAAAATTTTTAAAAGCTTCGCACATAACCGCTCCTCTGTTTCTTTGTGTGCGCTTTTCTAGAGAGCTACAGTTGCACCTTTGACGTATCGTTAAAAAAATATTCAAGATTTATTTCTCTTATTTTGTTTTTTAGTGCATGCACATCCGCTCTTCATTGAATTTAATTATTGAATCTTCCACGATTCCAAAGCGATGTAATCGTAGACATTCCAAGAAAATAGTCGAACCCGCACTTCGAACTATTGTAGAGACTCCCGTTGCTACTATGGCGGATATACGTACTATGTCGGAGCTACTCCAAGTACCCACCAAGGATTACGGAGATGCAATTGTTATTCCCGCTATACTTGCCGAAACTTTTGAGTTAAAAGTCAGGTTACTTTCGCAAGTAACTTCGAGTCAATTTCATGGTTTTGAGAGGGACGATCCCCATTCTCATATTCATTGGTTTAACAAGATCACTTCTACGCTTAAGTACAAGAATGTTCCACATGACGCTATGTTAGAAATACGAAAAAGTGTCGGTCACTACTAATATAATTAGTCATAGCTCGTAGTAAGTTGTTAAGTTAAGTTAGAAAGCTAACCGGGCCAAAGGCCCATGGACAAGCCCACTTAGGGTCCATGGCCGGCCAAGTAAGGCATATATAAACCCTCTCCACACATGAAGAGGGTGTTGGTTGTTCACTTGTCACATTTTCACTAAGCTAATATTATCATCTTTCTTTCTCTCTCTAAGTGTTCATCCAACCATCTTTTTCTCTCTCTAAAACTCTAAGTAAATCAATCCATACATGTGTTAAGAGATTATACAATTGGTATCAAGAGCCATGGGGTGTTTGTGTAGGTTTTGTGTGCGTTTTATCTACTCGTTTTACTAGTGTTTTGGTTCGAATCCATTAAAAAAGTTTTCACTTTTTGAGGGTTTAAAAACCATAAAGTTCATAACTTTCTTGCTTAGTTATCTTAGTATAGACTAGAAGTATAAGAAAATCTTCTAAAAACCATAAAAAATATCATTTTTGAGTCTTTTTGGTTAAAAAGAGGGTTTTGTAACAAGAATCTTGATTTCAAAATTTTCGTGTAAAAAACGTTAAAGTTTGTGTTTTTAAGGTTCTAATAGTCTTAGATAGTTAAGTTGTACAAGAAAAATCAGGTAAAAACGTCAAAAAGTATGTCTTTTTAAGATTTTTGATTTTTGAGTTTCTTAGTGTATTGGGCGATTTATACCTCTCTACAGGCGATCTATACGTTCTTATTCCCTCAGGCGATTTATACCATCTTTTTAGTCAGGCGATCTATACCATTTTTTTAAACAGGCGATTTATACTTCAATTTGAACAGGAGATTTATACTTCAAGTGTTCAGGCGATTTATACTTCAATTTGAACAGGCGATTTATACTTCAAGTGTTCAGGCGATTTATACTTCAATTTGAACAGGCGATTTATACTTCAATTTGTTCAGGCGATTTATACTTTAATTTGTTCAGGCGATTTATACTTCAATTGTTCAGGCGATTTATACAAGTTAACTTGCTCATGCGATTTATACATAATTACTAAAGGTGATTTATACACTTTGCTTGGGTGATTTATATGCTTAACTAAGGAGAACTATACACGTTTGTTAAGTGAATTATACGGTTGTTCTTTGATTTGTAAAATCCCGTGTATTTCGAAAGACTCAAACCTCATTAATCAAAACTCACTTTAACACAACAACCTCCAATCACTGTCCGATCATTTTAATCTTATCACATTGAAATGGATCCAATGATTTCACTTGGACAATAGAATACTCTTACTGAGTACATGATACTCTCTGGTGCTGACAATCGTCCACCTATGTTGGAGAAAGACCTGTATGATTCTTGGAAAAGTCAAATGGAATTATACATGCAAAATAGAGAGTACGGAAGAATGATACTTGAATCAGTCAAACATGGTCCTCTCATATGGCCTACGGTTGAAGAGAACGGTGTGATCAGAACAAAGAAATATGTTGAATTATCTGCTGCTGAGAAAATTCAAGCTGAGAACCGAAACAAGATTTTCAATATTCACGCTTCGTTGGGAAAACGACTCGGGAACGATTTGAACTTTATCCTTTCCTAAGGGTAATTTTCTTAACAATACTTTTCGAAAATATATTTTATTAGTGATTAGCTTATTACTCTTTCACAAGAGTAATTTGCCGATTTGCTTTTACTATATATATATATAATTGAACGACATCCCTTTTTTGGTGTCATTGCTAGGGAAGTGTGAAACGATTATCGCATTGAAGTTTGAAGATAAGTGCATTGAAGACCCTTCCCCGTGAAGTTATCGTTTTTTGTGAATATATATTTTACATTACTTTATTATTTTTCATTTACCTTTATATAAAACTTAAAAAATACAAAAATATTTTATTTTTCTCAATTTATATTTGTGGGTTTATTAAAACACCAAAAATACTTTTCCTAAAGTATTTAAAATACCAAAAAAATTTAAAAAAACCTCAAAATAAAATGTGTTGTCAATTGTTAAATCGGCTCACCTTTAGATTAACAAACTATAAGAGAGGTATAAGGACGGTTGATCCTACGAACTTCGACCCAAAAGGAGAAGGTTTTTAAAACGCTTCGCGCTTACCCACTCCTCCGCTTCTTTGTGCGTTTTCTAGAGAGCTACCGTGCACCTTTGACTATCGGTTCTATTATATATCTATATAATATATATATATATATATATATATATATATATATATATATATATATATATTTTATTATATAAGCTATTTCTATTATTTTGTTAGTGCATGCGCACCCGCTCTTCGTCGAATTTAATAGTTGAATCTTCTACGATTCCAAAGCTACGTAATCATAGACGTTCCAAGCAAATAGTCAAACCCGAGCTTCGTACTATTGTAGAGACTCCTGTTGCTACTATGGCGGATACGCGTACTATGTCGGAATTTACTCCAAGCACCCACCGAGGGTTACGGAGATGCGATTGTTCTTCCTCCTATACTTGCGAAAATCTTGAGTTCTAAGTTGGTATTCAACTAGTCTTTGAGTCAATTTCATAGTTTTGAGAGGACGATCCCATTTCAATTCGTTGGTTTAACAAGATCACTTCTACGCTTAAGTACAAGAATGTTACACATGATGCTATCAAGTTGATGCTTTTCCCATTTTCTCTTGAGGGGGCAGCCAAAATTTGGCTTGAAAACGAACCTCTCTTCTAACCATTACATGGGTAGATCTCGTATCTAAGTTTGTGAATTATTTTTTCCTCCTTCAAAGACTACGAATCTCAAGAATGACATCACGAATTTTCAACAGAGGTGTTGATGAAACATTTAGTGAGGCATGGGACCGTTTTAAAGATCTCCTTCGTAAATGCCCACACCACGGTTTTTCAGAATTGCATCAAATCGACAAGTTTTATAATGCGTTGACACAATCCGATCAAGATTCTCTAATGCAGCCGCCGGTGGTAATCTTTTGAACCGTACTCCTCGAGATGCTTTGACTATTATTGAGAATAAGTCGAAAGTTCGCACTTCAAGAAACAAACCGGTTGTTTCAAAAGTGAGTGCTACTTCTTCTTCTACTCCCGCTTATCTACCGGAGATTACCGCTCTAACTGCTGCCGTTAAAGCTATGCTTCTTCAAAACAAGACTCCTTCACCAGCTCCCATTAAAGCTATAGAAGAAATTTGTGTTACTTGTGGTGGACCGCATCCTTACTATGAGTGTCTTGCTACCGATGGCAACACTTTTAATGCTTCTGCAGCCACAGGGACCAATAATCAAAGGAGTCCGGATACTGTTCTCAAGGAAAATAATTATCGTGGTGCAATTAAATAAGACACCCGTTTTCCTCACCGAATGTGAAAAAACATATTAGAAACCGATATAATCAAATCAGGATTACAATCAAAATCAAGGAAATAACTTTATTCAAGGAAATCAGAATTTTCAAGCTCCGCTTAATCAAACTCAAGTTGGACCTTCAAATGATTTCTCGAACTACATGAAGACTAATGATGTTAATATGAAAGCTATGCAAAATCAAATAAACAATATGAAGGTAGAATTTAAGAATGAAGTCCAGACTACGATGAGGAATCAGAGCAATAAGTTAAAGAATGATATAAAGAACATGATGAACAGTTTTTTTCAAATGAATAGTCCCTCAGGTTCGGGATCACTTCCTAGTAATACCGTTGCTAACCCGAGAGGTGACTTGAAAGCTATTACTACCCAAAGTGGTGTTTCTTATGATGGACCTATGATTCCACCTACTTCTTCTCCTCTTCCAAAAGAAGTGGAACGTGAACCAGAGGCAATAAAGGACAAGGTGCAAACTACAAATTTAGGAAGTACTATACACGTCCAACCTTCGGTTCTCCAAGTTCCTATTCCAGAGCCTGATGTTGCTCCAAAGCCTAATCCTAAACCGTCAATTCCTTATCCTTCAAGGCTTAACGACCAAAAGCTCTAAGAAAAAGCTAATAATCAAATGTTGAAGTTCCTTAAAATCTTTCAAAGATTACATTTCGACCTTAGCTTTGCGGATGCTCTTCTTCACATGTCTAAGTTTTCTTCTACGTTTAAGAGTCTCCTTAGTAATAAGGAGAAATTATTTAAATTGGCAAATACTCTATTAAATGAAAATTGTTCGGTGGTGCTCCTTAAAAAAGTTTCCCGAAAAACTTAGAGATCCTAATAATTTTCTTATTCCTTATGACTTTCCGGAGCTAGATGAGTGCTTAGCCTTAGCCGATCTTGGTACTAGCATCAAACTTCAATGCCTCTTGCCGTAGGATGAAAGTTCGCTCCCAGAACTTACCCCTAATCGCATGACTCTCAAGCTCGCGAACCGATTAGTTGCTTATCCGGTTGGTGTTATCGAAGATGTCTTTGTGAAAGTAGGAAAGTTTCATTTTTCTGGCCGACTTTGTTGTAGTTGATTATGATGTTGATCCTTGGGTTCCCCTCATTCTATGGAGGCCTTTCTTGAGGACGGAATGAGCATTAATCGATGTACACAGCGAATAGCTAACTCTTCGTGTCAATGATGAAGCCATAACGTTTAATGTCGGGCACACTTTATAACACTCTGTGTTTTCAAGTCTTTGACGACGTCGCAATACTATGATATTATTTTCTAGTATTGTACGCGTTTGCTTGGTAAATTTTATGAATTAAGTTTAATCGCGTAAGCTAAAAAAAAATTAGCGTTCAATGTAACGGGGCCATCAAGCAATTAAATGTTTACATAAGCTAGGGTATATAATTATTTTAGGATATTTATTAACTTTTGTTCATTTTATTTTTTATCGGTATTACGTAAAGTGTCTACGTTTCGCGAAAAATTGCGTTTAGGCATCCCGACCCAAAAACTTTTTACGCTTCAATCAAATACCCACTTTTATACAATACACAAATTAGATAAATATAATCATGTATATCTTTGTTCACCGAAAATCATGCATTTCATATATAATTATATACATGAAAATAAGATAGGATTTCAGTTGGTCAATTTCATGCCCATGCTTCATTATGGCAACCCGTACCTAGCATGCCCTTAGATACTAAAATAACCCTTGACCATCCTTTGAACCATACCTTGTTCTTTGAATATTGCAAGACTTTTGCCATGAGAAGTATTATATACTGCAAGTAAACTAGCTAAGTCTTACATACAATAACACTTAGTAAAATTTTTCCACAATATTTCTCTCCCCATCTCCATATAAGCTACGGCAAGAACCAAGCCACAACACAAATCCATAGCAATTTTTATACAACCCATACACACTTATACACATCCATTCTAAGATATTCTAAGGTGTTTCCAACCATTGAATCACCATTGCAAAGTTATAATCATGTAAATGCAGATTAGGGTTTCTTAAGAAAAAATACTAGGGTTTTTTAAGTGCAAGCTTTGGTTTTAAGGCTAAACACGGGTTTAGCATTTGTTTCTCATCATCATCATTCATCATAAGGTCTATTTTAAACCTTTATGCTTTCATGTTATGAGTTTTTATAAATATGATGTGCTATTTAGTGAAATCACCATTAGGAATACTTTTGAACATGAAAAATATAATTTTTCTTGTGATTATGATTTAGTAACTTCTCAATGTTATGATATGATGGTAATATCAATGTATAAAGGATATATAAGTCTTGTACAATCTTGGTTTAAGTATAAAAAGTTCATATGTAAACTTGTAAATAAAAGTTAATTAAGAAAGTTATGATTTCATGTAAAGTAAATAACTTATGATCTTGATGATCTTGGACAAATATGAACTTATGAACATTATTATATGTATAACATGTGATATATATAATTATAAAAGACTTGTGGTAAATTGTGAGGTTGAAAAGTATATAAAACATATTATATAAATAAATTATATAAAAGATCATTTTGGGACAGAAAGTTTTCGAATTCCAAACAGGGGATTTTATATTTTTATAAGATAATACATTTCACGACGATTCCGAAAAGGTAAGAAACTTGTTAAACGGATTAATAACGAAAAAGTTACGTTAAAAACGAGTTATACGTTAATAAACGAAGTCGTAAGTAAATTTTTATAAAAACATTTTTATAAATATATAAACAGAAAGTATTAATATTTTTAACAAATAATACATATTTTTAGGATTCCAAAATGATAAGAATCGTAATTTTTCAATTAATATACGAAAACGGAGTTATGAATTTCGCAAGTTTACGACAATTAATACTTTTATAAAACTATTTTTATAAAAGTTACTATTCATGACAGAAAGTTATATTTTTGTAAACCTCATAAAAATATAGAACTTTCAAATACGAGAACGTCCTCGAAAGAATCATCAAAAACGGAGCTATAACGAATAAAATACGACATTTACGGGTTTTACGACGACGAATACGATTTTTATAAAGCTCACGTCTGATGTGAACAGTAAAAGTTACTGTTCACCAGTAGGTCCGAAATGCAAAAATGTCAATTTATGATAACTCGTCTTGATACGAAAAGATGGACATAAGAAACGCGAGAATCGGGTTTAAAACGCGAAAGTTACGCCAGTTTTACTAAAACGGTAATTATAGTTTAACTTGTTGAACACAATTTTTCCAAACCATTAGTTGGTGATGAGCTATATAGAATATTATAGTGGTTATCAAAGTACTATATTACTAGGGAGTTTCATAATGAGGCCTCTTCGGATGGCGTTTCGACGAGTTGTGGATTTACGATTTAAAGTGTCCTAACTCCTCGGACACGTCTTGTCCATGACCGTCTTTAATTATGATAGCCCGAACGATAGTACGAGGTAACAAATTTAAGATTAGATTTAAGTACTTGGTACTTATCCGACCTATGATAATTTAGGTTGCATTCGATCTTTTACGTGACGCTTTATCTGCGGTATTTGGATTATCTGAACTCTTTCAACTACTTCTTCTCCTCTTTCGAAGGAAGTGGGACGTGAACCAGAGGCGACAAAGGACAAGGTGCAAACTACAAACTTAGGAAGTACCGCACACGTCCAACCTTTGGTTGTCCAAGTTCCTATTCCAGAGCCCAATGTTGCTCCAAAGCCTAATCCTAAACCTTCGATACCTTATCCTTCAAGGCTTAACGACCAAAAGCTCCGTGAGAAAGATAATAATCAAATGTTGAAGTTCCTTCAAATCATTCAAAGATTACATTTCGACCTTAGCTTTGCGGATGCTCTTCTTTACATGCCTAAGTTCGCTTCTACGTTTAAGAGTCTCCTTAGTAATAAAAAGAAATTATTTGAATTGGCAAATACTCCATTAAATGAGAATTGTTCGGCGGTGCTCCTTAAAAAGTTGCCCGAAAAACTTGGAGACCCCGGCAAGTTTCTTATTCCTTGTGATTTTTCAGAGCTAGATGAGTGCTTATCCTTAGCCGATCTTGGCTTTAGCATCAACTTAATGCCTCTTTCCGTATGGAAGAAGCTTTCGCTCCCAGAACTTACCCCTACTCGCATGACTCTCGAGCTCGTAAACCGATCGGTTGCTTATCCGGTTGGAGTTGCCGAAGATGTCTTTGTGAAAGTAGGAAAGTTTCATTTCTGGCCGACTTTGTTGTCGTAGATTATGATGTCGGTCCTCGGGTTCCCCTCATTCTAGGGAGGCCTTTCTTGAGGACGGCACAAGCATTAATCGATGTACACGGTGAAGAGCTAACTCTTCGAGTCAATGATGAAGCCATAACGTTTAATGTCAGACACACTTTGAGATACTCTATAGATATGATGATGAATCGGTTAATCGAATCGATGTCATAGATGTTACATGTGAGGAGTATGCTCAAGAGGTGCTCAGATTTTTTGATAGTTCTAAGAGTGGCAATCCCACTCCGTCTTCAGATCCTATCATTACTACTTCTTCCCCCGCTCTCACTCCTTTTGAGGGAGGTAACTTCGTTTTGGAAGAGATTGAGGCTTGTCTTACAAGTGATTCAATTCTACCGGGAATTGATGATGCCGACTTTGATCCGGAGGGTGACATTCTTCTACTTGAGAAGTTATTAAATGATGATCCATCATCTCCTCTCCCTCTGAAAGAACTTAATTTTGAGGAACTTAAAATAATAAAATCTTCTATTGATGATCCTCCGGAGCTTGAGCTTAAGGACCTACCTTCTCATCTTGAATATGCATTTTTAGAAGATACTAATAAATTACCCATCATAATTGCTAAAAACTTAAAAGATGATGAGAAGGCCCACCTTCTAAAGGTTCTAAAGTCACACAAGCGTGCCATCGCTTGGAAAATCTTTGACATTAAGGGAATTGACCCCCAATTTTGTACTCACAAAATATTAAAAGAGGATGACTTTAAACCGGTGAACCCAAAAATTCATGAGGTAATCAAAAAGGAAGTTATCAAACTCCTTGATGCCAGATTGATTTACCCTATCTTCGATAGTCTGTGGGTGAGCCCCGTTCATTGTGTGCCCAAAAAGAGAGGTATGACCGTTGTGACGAATAAAGATAATGAGTTGATTCCTACAAGGCTAGTCATCGGATGGCGTGTTTGTATTGATTACCGGAAGCTTAATGATGCTACTCGTAAAGACCATTTCCCGTTGCCTTTCATGGACCAGATGCTTGAACGTTTAGCAAGGAACAAATACTATTGCTTTTTAGATAGATTTTCCAGATACTTTCAGATTCCTATTGACCCGCAAGACCAAGATAATATCACCTTCACTTGCCCTTATGGGACGTTTGCCTACCTACGTATGCCTTTCGGCTTATGTAATGCTTCGGGCACGTTCCAAAGGTGCATGATGGCTATTTTCCACGACATGATCAAGGAAACAATGGAGGTCTTCAAGGATGATTTCTTGGCCTTCGGGGATTCTTTCTCTTCTTGCCTCTCCCATTTAGAAAAAATGCTCAAACGGTGCGAAGACACCAACCTAGTTCTAAATTAGGAGAAGTGCCATTTCATGGTCAAAGAGGGCATTGTCCTCGGCCATAAGATCTCTAAATCTAAATATAGGATTGAGGTCAATAGGGCTAAATTTGATGTAATAGCAAAGCTACCTCATCCCACTTCCGTTAAAGGTGTTCGAAGTTTTTTAGGTCACGCCGGGTTCTATCGTCGATTTATTTAAGATTTCTCTAAAATCGCCCGGCCGATGACCCATCTCCTAGAAAAAGAAACCCCGTTCATCTTCTCAAAAGAATGTATTGAAGCGTTTGAAATTCTTAAGAAGAAATTAACTGAAGCTCCAATTTTAGTTGCCCCCGATTGGGACCTACCATTTGAGATTATGTGTGGTGCTAGTGATTTGCGTAGGTGCAGTCCCTGGGCAACGTAAGACCAAACATTCACCTATACACAAAGCCAAGCAAGACTATACCGATCACAAGCTGATAAACAACGTACAAGAAAGAATTATTAGCCGTGGTGTATGCTTTCGAGAAATTTTGGTCCTATTTAGTCTTGTAGAAAACCATAGTGTATACGGACCACTCGGCTCTCAAAAATCTTCTTGCTAAGCAAGATGCTAAACCGAGATTGCTTCGGTGGATTCTCCTACTCCAAGAATTTAATGTCATTATTCGTGATAAAAAGGAGCGGAGAATCTCGCGGCCGACCACTTATCGAGATTAGAAAATCCTCATCAAGGTGATCTCGAGAAAAAGGAAATTAATGAAACATTTCCTCTCGAGACCCTCGGAATGATATCTTTTCATGGTGATTCTAGTACCCCATGGTTTGCCGACATTGCAAATTACCATGCGGGGAATTTTGTAGTGAAAGGGATGTCGTCCCAACAAAAGAAAAAATTCTTTAAGGATGTGAAGCATTATTTTTGGGATGACCCTACTTGTTTAGAATTTGTGCGGATCAAGTGATTAGAGGATGTGTTTACGGCCAAGAAGCCGTTGATATCCTCACGGCTTGCCATAATGGACCCACGCGAGGGACATCATGGTGCGAACTACACCGCTAAGAAAGTTTTTTATTCAGGTTTCTATTGGACGAATATTTATCGCGATGCCCATGACATGGTAAAGTCATGTGACTCATGTCAACGTCAAGGCAAAATCTCGCAAAAGGACGAAATGCCCCAAAATGCAATTCAAGTATGCGAGATCTTTGACGTATGGGGCATCGACTTTATGGGCCCGTTCCCGTCTTCTCGAGGGAACAAGTACATTCTTGTGGCCGTTGACTACTTGTCTAAATGGGTTGAAGCAAAAGTGCTCCCCACTAATGATGCCCGAGTCGTCGTAAAAATTTTAAAATCTCTCTTTGCCCGATTTGGAACTCCTCGTGCTATAATTAGTGATCATGGTACTCATTTTTGCAATGACCAATTCACAAAGGTCATGCTTAAATATGGAGTTACTCACCGTCTTTCTACCGCGTATCATCCACAAACTAGTGGACAAGTGGAGGTTTCAAATCGTGGTTTGAAACGTATCTTGGAAAGGACCGTAGGCGAAAATCGTGCTTCATGGTCCGATAAGTTAGATGATGCTTTATGGGCCTTCCGTACCGCTTTCAAAACACCCATCGGGTGCACTCCTTATAAGCTAGTGTACGGAAAGGCTTGCCATCTTCCTATCGAGCTTGAACACAAGGCCTATTGGTCCTTGAAGCATGCATATTTTGCTCTTAAAGTCCGCGTGATCATAGAAGTTCAAATGAAAGGAAATATAAATGAACTCCGGGATCAAGCCTAGGAGAACTCTTTAATATACAAAGAGAAAACGAAGAAGATTCCTGACTCCAAGATTAAGAATCGTGTTTTCAACATTGGTGATCGAGTTCTTCTCTTTAATTCTCGATTAAAGATTTTCTCGGGCAATCTTAAAATCCGGTTTGACCCGTACCGTTCACCACCCCCGTTACCAAGTTTTCACTTATGGTACCGTCTAGCTTATCTCCAACTGACAGACCAAAACTTCAAGGTGAACGACAGATACTGCAAATATTATTTCGGAGGAGACATACCATCCTGGTTTCCCGGATCTCAAACCTCCCCATGGACCATTAAGGTCGGGTCGAGTCAGGCTCGTTACTCGTTTAAACAAACAAGCGCTTCTCGGGAGGCAACCCGGTTCTATCTTCTTTTTCTTTTTCAATAAGTGTACGTGAGGAGCTCACCTCTTCTTTTCTCGTGTGCTGGCTTGATTTATGTTCAGATTGCCCTAGATAAGAAGACTCTCGTGCTCGGTGGTTTAATCCATCGTTCACTCAAGCTTCATTCCTTACATGCTTAAGATATGGGAAAAATAAAAAAATTAAAAAAATTAAAAAAAAAAAAAAAAAAAAAAAAAAAAAAAAAAATTAAAAAAAAAAAAAAAAAAAGAAAAAAAAAAAAAAAAAAGAATCCGATATCCTAGATCTTATTAACTAACGTTTATCTATTAGCATAATTAATAAACGGCTTTAGATTTACGTAGAGACCCTTTTATATTAGGATTATGCATTGATTTTAGTATGGGGTGGCAATTCCACATTGAGGACAATGTTTAGTTCTAGTATGGGGGGGTATCTATCGATTTGATCTTACTTGCATTTGCTTTGTCTTTACGAAACCCCGTTTTTCCATAAAAATACGTGATTTTATGCCAAAATTAAAATTTTTCAAAAATAAAATAAGTGTTTTTACATGAATTTTTGACTTTTTGATGGTGAGAACAAAAATAAATTTTGACTTGATCGAGCATGTTGTGCTCTAGCTTGCCCCTTAACCTATATAAATTTAAACTTTTGCTAGTCTTTTATACAAGAAGCTTTAAAACACGAATGCTAGCTTGAAAAAGCCAAGAGTTTGCAAGTTTCATAATAGACTTTAAATACTCAAAGTTTGATTTTATTCGGCTAAGCAATTCCGATCTTTTATTAAAGATTTTAAATTTGCGAAGAACGAAAAATGATAGAGTTTAATATAAGTTAGATGCTAAGCGTGGAGTAGTTGGATCTCTTTAGAGCTCATAGAGGTATTAATGTGGCTTTTAGTCCACTATTTTACTACCGTTATATAATTGTTAAATAAATAAAGTTACTTTGGTTTTTGCGATTCTTAGTTTAGATCCCTTTGTAGAGATTCTTTCTGGTGAAAGTAAGGTACACATCGAGGTTTTGTTAGTGTTGCGGGGAGGCTACCAATTCCTGACGGCTCGCTACCATTGTTTAGGTAGTTAAAAGACCACATGACTTGAAATTTGGCTATAATAATAATTATTATGTAATAAACCAGAGCCGAAATAAGACCACTAGACCATGTCCGGCTCACATACCGATGTGGTAGTCGTTTAAAGGGTGGAGGTAATAATAAGAATAATAAATCCGAGACTGATAAAAGTTTACTAGACCATGGTCGGCTCGCATACCGATGTGGCAGTTTTCAAAAAGATCGAGGATCTCCTGGTCGAAATAAGACTCCTGGACCATGGTCGGCTCGCATACCGATGTGGCAGTTGTTTAAAGGACCGGGGGATTAAAATGTAGCAATAATAATAATAATAATAATAAAGCCAAATTTCAACTCCGGGGTTATCAAAATAAAGCCTCTGTCTTTGGACTCGTAGTTGAGTTGTTTCGAATGAAATACAAAGGATAACCTCTAAATCATGTGAATTTAGAACCTTAATGTGGACCTTATTCTCACCAAATCGCCTCTTTAGGAAAGGATTTCAAACTAATTATGGTCTAAACCGGGTTTACTTTATATGAATAAGGACATAATTTACTTCTCGCCAATAATAAAAATAAAATCTTTAGAGAATTTAGAAAAAAAGGAGCGGAAAGTAGCTATGCGTACACAATTTGCTTTTATGAGTAGCGTTGGCATCTTAAATTGTATTTAGCAATGATTTCATTTTTAAGCTTGGTTTGGGGCGGGTGAAATATCGAGGATGATGAATTTATCCTTTTGGACACTATTTATAAGTGTATCTTGTTTCGTGATCCTAAAAGTTATGATTAAATAATAAAAGTCAAACATGTTGTAGTTTTCCTTTTAAAAAAATATGTATACATAAAAGAAATGGTAAAACGAGGTGTTTCAAAACTAGTAATTTCTTAATCCCCTTAGATGAACACTTAGCTACTTTTTAAGGTAATTAGTCTAGGGGTTGAAATTTTTGGTTTTTTATACTTGTATTTATGACATTGTTTGAGGACACGGCAATAACGTAGTATGGGGGAATTTTGATATGTGTTTAATCACATATCAATTTTCTTTATTAAAACGAGCTTTAATGACAAAAAATACATTGTATATGTCTATTTTGTGAACTATGTTGTGCAGGTAACAGATATATCAAAAATAGACAAAAATAAAGCCAAAAAGAACAAAACCGAGCACAAGATTGGAAGAGCGTGAGAAAACAAAGCCAATGATGTTTTTCATCTTTAATGGGCCAACTCGTACCCGTTTTATGAGACAGGTTAGCCTATTAATACTTATACTATACCAAGCCTTAGTCTATAATAAGTCCAAAATACAAATTCAAATCCAATCCAATTTCATGTCCAATCCAAAAACGGCCCAAATAATATAAAAGCCCAAATCCTATCCCTGATCCAAGTCAAAATGATAAACACGGGTCAAACTTACTGTTCATCTTCCCTTCACTTTCACCCTGCAACGAATTAACACAAGGTAAATACATCTCATTCACACGCTCGATTCCTTCTGGAAAGCCAACGTGGCAAGGTATGACATCAAGTCTGCACCCTTGCCAAATCCCAGTGTCCAAATTGGCTATGAGGCATGGAGGCAAACTAAGGGCTCAAAATAGATGGATGAGGGTTTGTTATTGATCAAGGGCTAAGATTGAAGATGAGTCACGCTCCTCAAGGCCTAGAAGCTTCTCTCAATTGCTATAAATAGAGGCTGCAATTCACGCAGTAGAGATATCTAGCTTTTAGTATAATTTTTAGCTTAATTTCCAATTTATTGTAATGTTTTAATGTAATTTCATTTTAAAACTTGTAAACTCTTCATTATTAATAAAAGTTTAGTTTCATTTTAAATTGTGTATTGAATTCATTATTCTACTTTTATGCAAATTTTGTTCAAATGTGTTTAGAAATAACCTAATAAAGCTAAACAAGCTTGTGTTACCTCAAAGATTAGTCCTAATCCATTAAGCAATCTTATACTTACTGAATAAGTTGTTCACCTAAATTTACTTTAAAAGTCATTAAAAGCTTAAAAAGGATGATAAGCCAAATGATGGCTTATGTACAATACCAGCTTATGAAAATAAGTTAGAGCTTATAGATTAAGCTCTAAAGAGCATTTTAAGTCCTTGTTTAGAGCAAAGGACTAGGTATGTTTACTTTTTTCTATTTTAGCTTAATTTCTATTTCAGCTTATTAATCTGCTTATTGTGTGCTTATTATGCTTAATAGTAGCTTAGTGTTCCTATTTTGTAGCTTAAAATTAGTTTAATTTGAGTTTTCATAAAATCTGTCTAAAAATAGTTGAAACTGCTTATTAGTCTAGCTTATTATCTAGTGCTTATTCTCTTAAGGTTTTTGCTTATTTGTCTTAAATTGTCATAATACTTAATCTGTTTTCATATATAAGAGCTTAATTTGGTCTGTTTTAGCTTATAAAATGGCTTTTCATGTTTTAAAGGGGTGTTTGGGTTAAGTAACATTAACATGATAAAGATATGTGCAAGCTGTTTTAGTCATCAAAATGGATTTCATAAGCTCAAATTAGGTCTAAATGCTAGTTTTCATAAGCTAGGATTAAGTTTAGTTAGGATTTCTAGTTTGTTTTAGCCAAAATTTAAAGTCTGCTGGTTCAATAGTGTGCTAAACTGCTTGTTAGCTGTTTTTACAAAATGAATGCTTAAGGTGTAGTTTTTGAGATCATAACTAGTTTCATTTGAATCATTATTCATCTGTCCTGAGTTATTAGTCTTTTGAAAAACCTTAGAGTGTTTTTGATCAAAAACAGTCAAGTAGTGGTAGTATTTGGTTTAAGCTTAAAAGTCTCTAATGTGCAGATCATTTGAGTCTAGATTCTAGTTTATCTTTGTTTAATTTTGATTAAATTTAGCTTATTGTAGTCTGTGTTCAATCTGTTTCTAGTTTTTAGTGTGTCAAAAATAGTTTTTGAGTCTTAAAGATAAGCTGCAAGTAGTCATTTATTTTCAAAAAGCCAAAAAAATAGTAGAGTAAACTGTCATTTTCATCTTTCTTTTCTAGCTTATTTCTTTAGGTAATTTGTTTATTTCCAGCTTATTTGAGTTATTAGAGTATAGGTCTTTTTCTGTTTTAACTTTTTAGCTTATTCCTAGTGCTTATTAGTCCTTTAATCTTAGTCTAAAATAGGTAAAAGTCATTTAAAAGTGTTTTTTAGTCAAACTGACTTAATGTTTTTAATTGCTTTTCAGCTTAATTTGTTTGCTTATTTCTAGTTATTAGTGCTTATTGAGTCTAGGTCTAAGTCTGATTTCAACTTATTAGTTTTCTAAGTGCTTATTGAGTCAATTAGTCTTAGCTAAATATCATCAAGTCTTAACTAAGTTCTTTAAGCTAACTGTAACTTTGAACTGTCCTTTTTCTAGCTTAAAAATAAGTTCCAGTTTTGAGTCCTTTGTTAAAGTTGCTTATTTCTACTTAAAGTTTAGCTGTTTAAAAAAAATATAAAAAAATGTTTTACAAAAAGGGATAGTCACAGGACTCGAACCTGTGGCCTCCCCCACACAAGACACACACCTTAACACTGCGCCCTTGAGACTTTTTCGTTATTCTATTGTTTAATTTATTTCTTTTACTTTCTTTAGTTTCTAGCTTATTTTACTTATTGATTTTTAGCAGCTTATTGGTAGAAGCTTATTGTGTCGTTTTTCTTTGTAAACCTCTAAAATAGTGCCTAGTATTTTTAGAAATTTTTATTATTAAGTTTAGTATTTTTAGTTTAATTTTTAGTCTTATTTAGTCTTAAAAATAGTTTTAATTAGTTTAAAAATTCAATTTTTTTTATGTTTTTTAAGAATTAGATTAATAGATTTAGTTTAAGAAATTTGAATTTTGAGTTTTTAGAGTTTTAATTTGTCATTTTAGTTAATTAGTTAGTAATTTTAGTAATTAATTAGTTTTTAATTGTTTTTAAATGTCGTTAGATTTTTAAATTGCCTTAATTTCTAGATTAGCGTGCCTTTATGTGCTTTTCCTTTGTGTTATTAGATTTAGAATCCAAAATTCAAAATATTGAATATTCAAGCACGCGATCACGAACCGAAACAAGATTTTCAATATTCACGCTTCGTTAGGAAAACGACTCGGGAACGATTTGAACTTTATCCTTTCCTAAGGGTAATTTTCTCATTAGTACTTTCCGGAAATATATCTTATTAGTAATTAGCTTATTACTCTTTCACAAGAGAAGTTTGACTATTTGCTTATATTATATATATACTATAACACTTGAACCACGTATTCAGTAAATGAATACGACATATTGATCTAATAAGGATCTTGCATTTTCATTCCCATACGCCGTATTGATTTCTATCTATACGGCGTATTGACTAACAGATCTTGATACGGCGTATCAATTTCTGAATACGCCGTATCCATCCTCAGAGCAGAATGTTTAAAAATTTATGAACTTTGTGCCAATCTCGTTGATTTTATAGATATGGCTTTTCCAACATGAGACCAGAGGCACCAGTACCTTAGGTACGAGGGATTACAGTACACAGATGCTGACATAGTAGATTTCGAGACGAGATTGGCTAGGATATACAAGAGGGAGGTGCATAGGGTTCAAGTGTTCGATTTTAGGGGATTACCGGATTTGGTAGCTGAGGGGTTAAGTACTAGGATGCTGATGGAGTACAGGGATGCTCAAGGGCAGAGTGTGTTCACTAGCCGAGCCTAGAGGTGGATATTTGATATTAGGGGCCCGTTGGTGCACGAGCTCATTCTGGAGTTCTTTAGTACGTTTAGGTTTGGAGAGGCTCTACTTGATTTGGATACGCCTGGAGCTTTACAGTTTCTGTTGGGTGGAGTTAGGAGGCATATGAGCTAGAGAGAGTTTATTTTAGCCTTGGGATTACATTCAGCAGAGGAGATGCAGACTTCTAGTTTTGGTTTATATTGGACTCAGAGCGCGAGACGGATCCCCGACAAGGGGGATCTGAGAGATTACTGGATTGGGATTTCATCTGCTAGGGATTTTCTGGGGACTGCCCCTTCTTATACTTTTATCAGGGATCCTATAATGAGGTTATGCCACAGGCTCATCGCATGTAGTATCGCTAGGAGGAGTCAGGCACTTGAGAAAGTGATCGTGACTGATTTATTCTATCTAAGAGGGATGGACGTTGGCTCGGTCAACGTCCCTTATCTGTTGGCTAGGTACTTGAGATTTTTATGCTTTGGGGAGGAAGCAGGGGGCTATGATATCTGGAGGTCAGTATGTTGCTCGTTTGGCTGAGCATTTTGGACTCCTGACTGAGGAGAGGCTTCAGGGTTTGATGGTTATTGCCCATGCACTTCCCATTATTGATATGACCGAGCTAGTTTGACTGCAGATCTGTGCTGAG